>JAPYZL010111719.1:0-12043 GCA_030522825.1 Platygaster orseoliae
AATTTCAAACTTGAATAACTTCTTTGTTTTTGAGTTTTGTAAAAAGTGGTAAAAGACTTTTCGACTCGAAATTGAAAAAGGAATTCAGGATTTTTTTTTTATCGCAGACTTTGGGACACCCTGTATAAAAATTTAATATATGTGATTGAACAAATACAATATGGCATGGTTGAATATTTAATAATCAGAGATACTGAATCAGTCACAGTACTCAGACTGGGGCAGTTCAGAAAATCATCATAAATAAAAAGTTTAGAAAAATTGATTATTGCAACTATAACAAATTATTACAACAGGCAGTTGTACAAAATCTTATGAATGTTACTTTGTCCATGATTTCGAGAACATTAGCTCAATGAGAATTTTATTCAAATAAATAACGTTAAGAGTGTTTTTAGTTCCACTGAGAACTATTAACAAATGTATATTGTTTAAAACTAAACTCTGGTTATATTAAATTCAAGAAAAAAATTATTGTTTAATTTATGATCATAAAATATTAACAACTTTTACCAAAAACCAGAGGATAATTAAAAATACTGTGAGCTATATTTTAAAAAAAAAGGTCAGATTCAACGTGTGAAATTTTTTGAAAATGAAATCTTTTTGGTAATTATTTTCATCAAATGATTATTTTCCACAGTTTATTTTGAATATCGATATTTCTATTGTGACAACTCTACAATTACAATTTTTACATTACATAAAAATCACAATTTTCATTTACTAAATTCATGTAACTTGAGTACCAATAATCAATATGAAAAATTTGCTTCAGGAACTCAAGACAATTTCTACATGTAAAAAATGCATGTATGAGTTTTATGGAACTAGATTTGAAAAATATTCGAAACAAACTCACCATCATGAAAAAAAAAATTCAGTAAATTTTCTTTATGTGACAATATCGCCTGCAGTACAGCCCAGGATTCATCAGCCAGCGAACCAACATAATCTGTAAATTTGAACAATAAATTAGAAATAAAATTAATTTTAATTTTGCAAGAGACAGTTGTGCAATGTTTTTTCAGTTTTATCAAATCACTCATATTGCTCAGACTGGGGCGATAAAAGATGCATTATTAAAAACAGTAAATTTATTCAAGATATAAAATTTACTACATTTCTCTTTATTTTCAAAATGTAATGACCTAAATGAAACCAGAAAAAATTTTTTTTAGTGTTCAAAATATTAAAAATCCATCAAATACTTTACATTTAACTCTTGGTCAACTTTGATTATCAATTTTAATGTGAGAATTATTTCATTACTAACTTCCTTATGAAAAGGATGGATTTTTAAACAGCGGTCGAAAAATTGCTTGCATATTGTGATTATTCCCAATAGTTCACAAATATTTCAATTTTAGCATTATAAAACTGAGATACACTTACAGAAATTAATTAGCCTGAACCAGTAGCACGTGCAAAAAATTCACTCTCGCTTCTGAAAAATGAGAAAAAAAGCTAAATAAATAACGGCAATTTTATGAGTGCAAAAATTACTTTGAAAACAGTACATCAGAAACTGATAGTCGTAATCATAATTTTTAAATTCATACGAACGAGACAGTTATCTCATCATTGAATTTGCGCGTGTGAGATAATGAGAAAATGTAATAAATTGTTACTAACCGACAGAAATATGTATTTTTCTATATAGCGCGAAAGAAAATCTATTCGTTTAAATAAAAATTAGTTAATATTTTGCACGTTATTCCCTGATGTTTTTGGATTAATACTTGTGTTCTTCACTTCTTACCGGTGCGATCAGGTGCGATTCACATGGATCACATGGATTCACGCAGATTCAGCACAAGAAAAATGACTGAGACAATTGAAAACAACCGAGAAATTGTGATGATTGTGATGAACTGTGAACTGAGTTAAAAGCAGTGTTCATAAGCCACGCAACAAAAACAAACTTATGTTGTGCTTAACACTAGAAAAAGACCGACAATCGATACTTATGAACACTGTTGAAAGTGGGGGAACTATCGATATGAGTAATCGATACACTATCGAAACTACAATGGCGCGTAAATTCAAATATCTTCGACGTACGTTCGAAAAGTCAACTCAGTTCAACTCGCGCACGAATTTTGCACCGCAAAAAACTTGCACTAGTGAAACTTTCATCTAATTTTTGCATTTGTAACGTATAAAAAATGGAATATGCGACGCATTTTTCCGACATTAATTTGACGTTGAAACGATTGTTCCAACATATCCAGTGTTACCAATCGCGCTTAAACTCGGTTGCCAAACTGCCAACTGTGAAACAGTTACAGTTCCTAGGAAACTCGACCTTGTCTTTCAGTCGTAAATTTATTTATTGGAATGATCAGTTTTTTGAATTACAAAATTTAATTATTACCTTGTAAATAAGTCGAATAGTCATGGCTTTACACATACCATCAGTTCAAAGACTCCAACTACTCAAAAATGGATCTTTCGTAAGAAAAAAATTACGTTTAAAATCAATGTTATTTCGTGATAAATAACGTGGTTGGATACAAAATTGCACTGATTTTTTACAAAAAATGACGCACAATGATTTTTTGGTTTTAGAGATCACGGTTCATGATTAATTTTCTGTAATTTTACTTCGTCGATAACATTTGTTGTTATTGATAAATTTTGAAAAATTTTGGTTATAAATAGTAATTATAGATATTGCCAAAAATGATAACTTTTTTGAAGTTGTGGGATTGTCAATTCACTCAGTTTAAAATTGTAAAAACCAATGTGAAAATTTGACAACAACAAAGTGTTTTTGTGTCACGTGAAATGTCTCAAAATGGAATTTTGAAAATTGATTATGAATATTTAAAAAAATTGTAGTACAGAGTAATATAGCTGAATATTTTAAAAAATGTCTGAATTTATAGATTCTTCATTGATGTCGTTTTTTTTTATTTTTCTAAGCAACGATAGTATGTTAACATTTTCTGTTGTTTTCTAATTTTGCAGTATTTGAAAAAATTTTGTTTGTTTTGGTATTTTGAAAAATGTATATTAGTCAGAAATTTAATTTATATTACAGTTTTTTATTTCTAGTTATTGCTTATTTGAGGAAAAAAAAAACGTAAAATCGTAATATTATTATATCACCAAAATTATTTCTATGAAAACTGCAAGAACATGCTAGAAATTTATATAGAATGCAATCTTGGAAAAAGTAAAATAACTGAAATTTTTATGAAACAGTAATATTGATATAAAATATTTTGACATAAAAAACTGTAATATAAATTAAATTTCTGACTAATATACATTTTTCAAAATACCAAAACAAACAAAATTTTTTCAAATGCTTGTTTAAATAATATTTTTATTTCTAGTTATTGCTTATTTGAGGAAAAAAAAAACGTGAAATTGTAATATTATTACATCACCAAAATTATATCTCTGAAAATTCCAAGAACATGCTAGTAACGTATATAGAATCCAATCATGGAAAAAGTAAAATAACTGAAATTTTTATGAAACAGTAATTTTGATATAAAAAATTTTGACATACAAAACTGTAATATTAATCAAATTTCTGACTAATATACATTTTTCAAAATACCAAAATAAATAAAACTTTTTCAAATGCTTGTTTAAATATCATTTTTATTTCTAGTTATTGCTTATTTGAGGAAAAAAAAACGTGAAATCGTAATATTATTACATCACCAAAATTATTTCTCTGAAAACTCCAAGAACACGCTAGAAACTTATATAAAATCCAATCATGGAAAAAGTAAAATAACTGAAATTTTTATGAAACAGTAATTTTTATATAAAAAATTTTGACATAAAAAACTGTAATATTAATCAAATTTCTGACTAATATACATTTTCCAAAATACCAAAACAAACAAAATTTTTTCAAATACTTGTTTAAATAATGTTTTTCTTTCTAGTTATTGCTTGAGGAAAAAAAAACGTGAAATCGTAATATTATTACATCACCAAAATTGTTTCTCTGAAAACTCCAAGAACATGCTAGAAACTTATATAGAATCCAATCTTGGAAAAAGTAAAATAACTGAAATTTTTCTGAAACAGTAATTTTGATATAAAAAATTTTGACATAAAAAATATTATTTAAACAAGCAATTTAGATATTTAAACATTTTTTCATGTGACTTGTAACATTGTTAGAAGTTTTTTCAAGTATATGCCTTTTGCAGCACAATTTTTCATTTAAAAAATACGACATAAAAATTTTTTGATTAGTTTTCTAATTTTTCTGCATATTTACAACTTTGTTGTTTTGGTCATTGAAAAAAAGTATATTAGTAAGAAATAGAAAGAAATATGCAGTTTTTCAGTTTCAGTATTTTGTAGTTTGTGAAAAAAATTTTTTGTTCGGCATTGACGTCAAATTTTTTCGTACGCTGTGTAAAACGACGCTTTTTTTCATTTTTTCAATGAAAAAATATGTCATTTCTCTTCAAGTTTAAAATATGTGTAAATTAAAAGTGTAATATAACTAATATCATTTTCAAAATAAATAAATAAAAGATTTTTTTTGGCTTCAAAAAATTGTATGCAATTGTTTCAAAAAAACTTTGAAAAGTTGTCAAACTAGGATGATTTATAAAAATCCAAGAACATAAAAAATGAAAGCTTTTTTCGACATTATCAATAACTTTTTGAAATCACTTTGTGTAATTTAAAATGAATTGAAGGAAATTAACCAAATCATACTGAAACAAAATAATAAATTTTAGGTCATGCGCATGTATACTTCCAAAAGGCCAGGCTTCATTTCACAATTTATCGACAACATTAGACAAGATGTACAGAAAAACAAAGAGATGAAAGAATCGCTTAGGAAGTTTAAAGAAGAAGCTGACAAATTAGAGCGATCAGAAGCTTTGAAAGCAGCAAGGCAAAAATTTCACACGGTGGAAGCTGAAGCTAATAAAGGTTCTGAAGTTTTCAAAGAAAAAGTGGACTCTTTAAAAGAAAAGGTACTTCGATTCATATTTTTACTTGTACTTGAAAAGAAATTGTATCAAAAAATAATTTACTACTTCAAGTTCACAAAATCAATATTAGTAGATGAAAAATTCAAAATGAAATAAAAATTGTTAGAACATTTAAAAATTCTGAAAAACATTACACTCGTAAAACTTTCAAGATTCTCACCTTTTTAGTTATGCAATCTAACACGGTGATAAAGAAATCAATTATGTTAGGTACAAGACGTCATCAAAGAAGCAAGTCAGACAGAATTAGGGAAAAAAGCAGGCCAATTCGGAGAAGAATTTTCCAAAACAGCTAAAGACGCGGCTGCGACGATTTCCAAAAAAAGTCAGCAGTTGAGTTCATCCGAAGCCTTCCAAACAATTTCGAAAGGCGCAGAAGCTGTCAGCAAAGAACTCGATCAGCATGGAATTTATGGTGCTTAACTTTGATATACCTCTTACAATTTTATCTACAATACAGAGAATTCATTAAATTTTTTTCTCTAGGTCGAATGTACACTCCTCCCAAAAAGCTTCGAAAGCGGCGAGAAACAGTGGAAAGCGACAACAGGCCAGTTGAGGCAAACACAGAAGCACTTGGAGTTGAACTTCATAAAGACTCGAAGTTCTACCAATCATGGCAAAATTTTAAAGTACGCTTCTCTATCCTAAGAAAATATAAGCAAAAAAACAAGAAATTTGATTTACAAAAAATCTTTGCAGGATAAGAACCCTTACGTGAACAAAGTTTTAGACTGGAAAATAAAATACGACGAATCGGATAACCTCCTCATTCGAGCTTCTCGAACTTTGACGGACAGAGTTAACGACATCGTCGGCGGGCTTTTCCAGAAAACCGAGCTCTCGGAAACTCTGACCGAAATTCGCAAGCTCGACCCGACTTTCGAAGAAGTACAGTTTCTAAAAGACTGTGAATACGACATCATACCAAATATTTTAGAAGCTATGATCAGAGGGGATTTGGAAATTTTGAAGGATTGGTGCCACGAGGCTTCTTACAATATTCTGTCGCAACCTTTGTTGCAAGCACAAAAATTAGGATATCACATGGACGGAAAAATTTTAGGTAATTTTCATCAAGTTTAACTACACTTATCACAGTTAATTACAGTTAGCTGCACTAAATAAAAATAAAATTTCATTCCATAAAAAGTTACACTTTTTTTTCTTGAGTAATAAATCTTTGGAAATGATTCAATACTTACAGATATTGACAAAGTAACGCTGGTGATGGGAAAAGTGATGGATCAAGGGCCGGTCACGATCATCAATTTTCAAGCCCAACAAATTCTGTGCGTGAGGGATGCTAAAAATAATGTCGTCGAAGGAGATCCGGAGAAAGTGATGAGGGTTAATCATACTTGGGTTTTGAGCAAAGATCCAACGGAAATGATACCTAGCGCGAGTTGGAGATTATTAGAACTCTCCTACCAAGGCCAAGAACAGTTTATTTAGTCATTCGACTCAGTTTTTGGAATCACAAGCGCTATGTTAATAAATAATTCGATTGTTAACTTCTGTAATTTCGAATTGTATATAAAACGTTGGACATTAAAAAGACATTTTTGTAAATATTATTTCATTATCGTGTGCAGAAAAAAACTTTAGCATTGTTCATCTGTAGCATGTTTAAATTTTATATGACTTATTGATAATCTGACAAATATTGTATGGGGCAAAAAAATCCTGATCATTTCAAACATGAGCAACTAGTAGATGGACAAGTTCACACGGCCCAAGAGAGAAAGAACATTAAAATATCTTGCTCAAAGTACGTTCTGACAAAAACAAACATCCACGAATGCAGGACACCCGATTTCGTTATTGATAAAGGAAATGGAAAAATGAAAGAATGCACGAAACGCCAACTAATTGTCCCAATCTTTTTTTATTTAATTTCTCTTCCATTCGTTGCCGTTGCAATATTTTAATTATCAATAAACTACCGTAATATTCATAGATACATTTCACGATACATTTCACATGTGTAATGATACAGAGTCCGTATCGATTAACATGTAGATCACAAAGCGGAGAAGATTCGATATCAATCATAGTAGATCATTTTATATTTTTTTTCTTCAATGATTAAACGTTACAATGACGTTCATTTAATTTATTATATACAGGAACCTAAGTGGCGGAGCGTTTTCGGGCGGTTTTTAACGTTTACATTTTTAATCTTTGCTTTTACATTAATAAGTTATCTTCATCAACGGAATGCAACATTCTATTCTTTGTCCTTTTTTCACCTAAAGAGAAACTACTCGTGACTGAAACAGATCCCGAGAAAAACCATGACCTTTTTATGCATTCCAATTTCATATCAATTTCAATCAAATGTTGAGTTACAATATATATGTTTTCTAGGACATTTGAGAATTTAGAGTTTCTTGAAGAGTTTACAAAATTACATACTGTGAAAAAACCTCTTTTCTACAACACAAAAAAGGACTTGATTTTTCTTCAGGAACATCACCCCTCGAATAATAAAGACTTGTGTTTATTGCACTCTTTTCAGGGAGGAAAAGATTTTCTACGCTCATGGAAGCAAATGACTAATTAATAAATTACTCAATATTTCATCTTCTCTCAGTCACTAGTTAAGTCGTAACATTTTGTATTTTACACCTATATACTCATTACAAATATTGATATTTTGGCATATACATTACACGTAAATATTTATATCATGTTCTTCTCGGTATTTTTATTAACTTCCTCTTTATTGCACGAAATTTCGAAATTATCTTACGGACTAAAGGGAGCGGAAAGTGCCAACTCGTAGAATTAAATTGCAGTGCGTTACGACAGTTGCTGAACCTAACAAATTTTCACAGACGTTCGTTACACGAATGCATAGAACCGGATTTAAAGAAAATTTTACAAAATGAACAATTGCACGGTTTAGGGAAAAACTGATGAACAGGTGAACGTTGGAAAATTTTTTTGGTTCGGCGGCGTCACTGTTATAGCGCTTTATTATACGGAGGTAGAACTAGGAAAAATTCATTTTTGTTTAGAAAAAAATGCATTTCCGTGATCGAGCAACGACCGTTCGAATTACGTTTGCGTTAAAAATATTAGGTAGCGTGCGGTTACAATACATAATGTGTCTTTGACTAGCGTTCATTCGACTTTTACGTTCACATTCATATTACCATTCAATTAAAAAAGTGAAGAATAAACTATTTGATTCCACATCGTAGCTATTCCTTTAATAATCATTTGATTGTATCACGTTTGCAAAGAATTACGTTGGAGAACAATAGAAAATTAGAAGATTGGCGACTATGACTATGCATGACTAGTCTTAAGTATCACTTATCAAATGTCCCAACTAGAAAAAAAAATTAATACATCTGAACCCACGAAATTCCACAGAGGACGTTGCCAATGTACACAATAATATTCATGATAATAACAATTCAAAATTGTTGCATTCTGTTGATCTTAGGTGTAAGCTTTTTTCTCCTAGAGACTAGCACACTCGCCCTTTTCTGACAACTACTCCTTACGCGTAAATATATTACAGATCTTCGTGACCAAAAAAACCAACGAAAAAAAATGTATACTGAAAACAAATGTTTATGTTTCTCCAAAAATAAAACATACAAATGCCAATGGCAGGAAAAAACATTCCGGCTCCGAAAAAAATAAAGACGACGCGAAATAGTCGATACAACCAATTAGCACCGTCAGAATGAAAATTTCCATGAGCAAGCGACGCGTAGAAAAACATAAAAACGATTCGCACACGGCTCAATGAGCGCGTTTTTGAGATGTAAGAAAAAGTAGGTGCGGCCGTTCTCTTAATCTGAATTAGTCAATTCAATTAAATTTATAGATTTATAGACTTCATCTACTATTTCTTCCTGAGTTGATTCATTTCAGTGAAGTAAGTCCATTTTCACAAAACAAGTAAGTTATTTTAATAAAAAAACAAATAAGAATTGCAGAACCTTATTAATTTAAATAATGATGAGCAACATTTTCATAAATTTATCCAAAAGAACATAAATTTTCATAAGTCGCAGAAATACATGAAATCAAATGAAGTTTCGAAACTCATCTCAGAGAAATGTCAAAAATTAAGTACACTGAAAACTCATTTATATCCGCTCTCTCTATCTCACTTTACACTCGCTTATATCCGCAATTTCAATAGAATTTTCGAATATAAACGAGTGTAGAGTGAGATAGAGAGAACGGATATAAATGAGTTTTCAGTGTAATATTTCTGCACATGTTTCATCTCATGAAAGAATAACTATTTCATCGTTCTTACATGTTCTTTTTTTTTTCATCAAAAAATTTCTTTACGTCCTTTTTTACGTTAAAAAAAGACATAAGAGGGATGTAAGTTATACCACAAACCTTCTAAAAAAATTTGTTAGAAATAAAAAAATCATCATCAAAAATAGAAATGATTTACCTTCATAAGTCCAGGAAATCGAAGTAGCCAGAACTCGATTGACTCAGATTAAGAGATAGCAGAGACGCTATAAAACAACGACGAAGTCTTGGTTCGTAGCTTCGTTTTTTTCTTTTCTTTTTTTTTTCAAAGTCTTAGAACGCATATTTTCATGATTCTCGCGATTCTCATTTTTCTCTAGAAAGTTTTGGAGATTTTATTTGACCGGTATCACATTCCTAGTTGGCTGGTGAAACTCGATTGACCGCCTTTTTCCGAGCACTAAGTCTCACGTTTCTTTGCTAACTACCGCTCCGTCGAGCATTGGCCGAAACCTCCTGCATCTGCAATTCAAACAAGGCTTATTCATTAATTTCTGTCGTTTATTCCAAGTATTTTTGATGACTTCTAGGTTTAAGGGAATTTTTTTTCATATCGAGAAAGAAAGATTTTACAATGAAAATTTTTATATTTAAACAATTATTTTTACAATTTTGTGGTTGTGAGTTGAGTGCAGAGACATAAATTTGTGAACAACAAAAAGTTGCGATATTTTTTGTTAAAATATCCCAAAAACTAAGATAACATTGATACGTTGTTACATGTATATTTTCGTACACTGGAACCTAGCTTTTGGACAATTATACTGATTGTATTATTTTATAGTATACGTAAACTGCATTTATTGCATGGTATTCTTTTTTTCATTTTCTTAATTTAAAACTGTTGACATTCGTTTTAGTTACTTCATACAAGGATTTTCAGTACTTTCTTTTAGTAATATTTTTTTTTATAATTTTGAAAGAATTATTTAGTATTTTTATGATTTTCAATATGGACTTTTAAAATTATGTACTCTGAGATATAAAGTTTTGAAAATTTATTAGAAATTTATATTTACATAGTTTTCAAGTTTAAAAAGATATCTGGTATTTCTCGCACATTTTTAGTATTTATTTAACTTTAAAGGATTTTTCCTATTTTTTTAGACTTCTAGAATTCAAATTTCGATCGATTTTCAGTAATTTCATACATTTATGAAAAAATTTGCATCTACGTGAATTTTAAGTTTTTTTAAAGATTTTTTGTTTTCGTATTTTTTAATATTCATAAAATTTTGTTTTATTTGTTCAGATTTTTGAGAAATGAGTTCTTTCATAGAATTCTATTACTTTCATTATTCCTTCAGAGTTTGTATGATTCGAAAGATTTTCTGGTTTTTTTCTGGATTTCTATGTAGATTCTTAGAATCCGATGCTCTAGGGTTCAAAGTTTTCCAGATTTTCAGCATTCTCTTAGATTCTATTTTTTCTTTATAATTCACCAGGTTGAAACAATTTGTCAAATTGTAATTTTCCACGTTTCCTTAGTCAGGCAATAACAGGCAATAATGACCACAATTTCGTTTAAGAAAAAGTTCTCCAGATTCCAGTATGTACCTACATTTTTAGTAATTTTTACCCATTCCATTATTCATTATTATTTACTATTATTCTCATGCTATCTTTCTCATAACTTACAATTATACCTTTTTTATTGTTCTATCTAAATTTCGAGAAGGATTTTCACCCTCAGAAACATAAACAAAACAATTCCAAGCATTTCCCCTCCCCTACCTCGAGGCTTCTCTTAAACCGAGGTTCCAGTGTATGTCACCTTAACAAAAGGGAAAAAAACCGCATATTCCGGGGGAAATGGGTTGACAAATAATGACCGCTAATGACGGTAAATGGCAAATGAAATGTCGCGAAATGAAAAATGTCGTGTTTACCTAGCGTTGTTCTCAGCCACGTGAGGCGGTACGCTCGCGGGGGGAGGAGGAGGAGGGGGCGGCGGCGGCGGGGGCAGCAGGCCGCAACTGTCCGAGTCGTTGTCGCTGCTCTCCTCGTTGCCCTTGGCGGCCTCGCCGAGGAGGTGGGACGGTACACCCCGGGGGACCCCGCCGCAGGGGTACCTCGGCAGCATCACCTCGGAAGCGGGGCGCGCCCTGCGCTGCGGCCTTTGGAATCGCAGGTTCAGTTGGTTGACGTCCGTCACGTACTTGTCGCTCTGGCGCCGGCGCCGTAGCGCGGGCGTGCAACCCGTCAGATTCTCCTCCTCCGTGGAGCTCGCCGACGTCAGACCCGGGGGCCGCGCGTCCGGCAACGTCGCGCAACGTTGCAGCGCCGGTATATCCGAGTGCAAGCTCAGTGCCTTACCTTTGATTACTGACAAAACACGATGCGTGGGTTAAGGGCTGTCCATAAATTAGGAATCAGCGAATCGTACTGATGAGTATCAGAATAATAAGATATTTATTTCTACTCTCTAAATCTGCAACAGTTAATTTTCACTGTTTGCCAGTAGTATTTGACTTGTGAATCGACAAAAATCATCAGAAATTCTCATTATTTTGTAATTGGTAAAAAAGTAAATGATCACACAGAGCTAACTTTTCTTGTTTCGTTTTTTTAATGATCAATATTTCAACCCTTATATCTAGGTCCTCATCAGGATTTTCAATCCAAAATCCAATACATAAAAATCTCTTCTTCAAATTCACTCACATACAGGGTGTTTCAGAGTTCCCGCAACTACCGAAAACCATGGATTTCTTATCAAATTCTAAGACTTTTCTTCCTTTACCATTTTTTACAAAACTCAA
>JAPYZL010111729.1:0-18515 GCA_030522825.1 Platygaster orseoliae
TGTTTTTTATTATTGATATTATTTTATTATTATAATATTTTTTTAATTATGATATTATTTTATTTTTATAATATTTTTTATTATTGATATTATTATGATAAATATTAATATATTAATTTATTATTAATGTTGTTTTTTTTATAAATTAATTAATTAACTGACTATTTATTTATTATTTATTAATTATTAATTATCGATTATTTTACATATTATTTATTTATTATTCTTAATTTATCATTTTTTATCAATTCATCTAATTTATTATATTTATATATTACATTATAAAATCGTATTGTATTTCCTTATTATAATATTAATTATTATTTACTCTTATTAATTCATTATTCTTTTTTTGTGAACTAAAATTCTCGTTTATTCTACATTTATTTCTTTTTTTTTTAAACTAATTTTTGCCTTATCCGCTTATAAACTAATAATTGACTTATATTAAACGCGCTTCGCTCGTCGCGAAGCGCGTTTGGCTACAACTCGTCCGGAGAACGTCTACCTTGTCCGCGAACGGCAAAACACAGCTCCTCGGTACACAATGTACTATTATTTCTTGCAAAAGATGCATGTACATCAAAAAAGTTATGAAATTATTAATAAAATTTCATGTGATGCAGATACATACATTTCAATGAAATAAAAAAAAATGGAAAAAAAGACAAAAAATTAGTGTTCTTCATAAATAATATCTAACCTTGCATTTCGTTTAATTCTGCGTTTTTTTAGAAAAAATGTTCATCTCTGTGACATACGAAAAATTGAATTTCCTTTCTATTTTTTTTTTAATTTTTCTTTTTCGGCATTTTTGAATTTCAGTTTTCCTTATCTTTTTAACTCAAATTACTAAATTTCTTCTTTTATTAAGACTCCGGAAATATCAAATGTTTTTTTTTTTTATTGTTATTATATTTTCCACTGGTTTGACAGTTTTTTTTAAACCATGAACTTAGGTGTGGGGAGGTGGGAAGGGTTAGAAATAGTTATTAAAATTACTCTTATTATTGACAGATCATTGTTTTGTGAATATAAATAAAATTAAAATATTTCTTCGGAAGGAATTATTACGATATACTTAAAATTCATTGAAATTTTGAACAAATTATTTTGTTGTGTAACAATTATTGTGATTATAACATATATTTAATAAATAAAATATTAATTAGTGTTATGATTACTATGTTGAAAAAGATTGAGCTTTGCAAATAAAATAATAGTTAAAAAACTAACTTCGAAAGATCAATCGTCTACCTTAGAATTCAAAGATTTTCAACGGCATTCTCTTTTTACTGAATATTATAATTATTATATTTGATGAATTTTTATGTTATTACTAGTTCTCATTTCATTGAAAATTATATGATTTCAAGCAAAAAAAAATTTATAACTTTTTATCTATGTCTCACCAAAAAAGTTCAACAGATTTTTTAACTTTACACAATTATATAAACGGTCTAGATATTTGTAAAAAATAGAAAAAAATCACAAAAAAACTTAATTCAGAATAAATAATTACCTATATTACGCTTTCCACAGAATTTTAAAACAAAACTTAAAATTAATTGATTTTTCAGGGTATCAAATGTTTTATAAAAATTTGCAGCCACCCCAGATCATACACTGTCATTACAACACTGTCATCTATGAGATCTACGTATTATATAATCAACGTTCAAAGTAACACATGTTACACAAGTTGACATAAATTGTACCATTAGTTTCAAAGCGACATTTTCATGACGAGATCCCGGCGGCGGATGAAAAAGGCTCAATTTACAATCGTCCCTGACGCTGCATTACCATAATTCAACTCGAAAAAAACCACGATGGAGCCATAAAAACCTTCGTGCGAGGACAACAATGACTTTATTCTCGAAAATAACTGCACAAAAGCTTTTTTTACGGTGGAAGCCAAAGGCATGTTATACCAATGACGTGCATTTCCCATGAGTATAAAAACTTCACCTCGAAATACGCGTAATTTCGTCCCTAATTATATTCTGATTATGTTGAATGAGTTAAGTAACCTCTGAAGTTTTTATAATCACTTTGTTACAAAATTTATAAATTTTTTTTGTATTTTTTTGTTATACAACTGTTTTTTTTCCTTGAAACATCGATTTTTTAACAGTTATGAAACGTGTGAGTTGAGTGTGTTGACTGTGTTTCATTTGTTTTTTTTGTGATGAACGTGCACGTCAAAAAAAGTTGCAAGTGCATTTTTTTGTTCAAAAAAATGAACTTTGATGAAATACTAAAATCGTGGGATCTCGAATTTTCGTCCTAGAAACACCACGTTTATAAATACGCATATTCGTCAATTTTATCATACGTCAATGCGTCAAAAATTCAGTATTAAACGAAAAATACACTCAAGTCGATTAAAAAATCGCTATCACGTATAATTTCAAATGGAAAGCAATTTTTTCGGTCAATTGAAAATAACTATTACTTCATGATAAATTGTCAAACATTTGACAACAGTTAAATCACGGATAACATATGATAATTTCTATAAAAATCAAATTCGTTAACTTTTATTATGTGTTAGTTTTTATGTAACATATGAATTTTCTTGAATTTAAAATAGATGCCTTTCACTCAAATACATATTTGTTAATAGTTACCATATCACATTATTGACTAAAGACAGATTTCTTAACTGTTAACAAATAATGCATTTGAAGCAGCACAATGGCTCAAATAAGTAGCTTTTTGGACCAAAAACGATATTTATTTGCTTCTATCCAAATATCAGATTTGTCAATTATAAACGAATCTTATTTGATAGAAATATACGTTTCTCTCAATTTATCGACATTCGCTGTTTCATCAACATTACCTTGACTAAGCGACATTTTCCTCATTCTTCTCCAACATACGTACGAGATATTGAGCATTCCCCGTCGTTTTATTTATAGACCGCGGAGAATCTGATAAGCAATCAAACCAGGGCGTGCAACATTCCCGGTTGAGTCACCTCACGAGCTTCCAGAGCCCATTTTCCATGCGTACCGATATGCCATTATAGCCAGGAGGAAACAACAACTTGCCAGTATATTCCTTTGTTATATTGTTTTGACTCTGTCCATAATTCATTGCTATATTACCTGCACTGCGCCAAACCGGAAAAAACCCGCGTTTTTTCGAAAAATGACTCTACCCTTTAGCAGGGACACGGCGCATTTGTCAACGTCGCGACTCCATCGATCAGCTTCAAATGTGGCACAATAACGCGTTTGTTTTCAATGTTCTGTTGAGTGTGCATGTACTCGAAATCACGAGATTCAGTCAATTATTCTCGAATGTGAGATTAATTTTCTTTTCATTCATCACTCGTAATTCGAAATTGCAGCATGAAAAATTCTGTCTAAATTCTGACCCTACTATTTCCCTTTGAAATGCTTAATAACTTTTTAGAGCATTTCATGAGCATGAAAAATGTCAAATAATTTCTTAATGAAAATTTGTTTTTCGCAAAAAAAACCATTCAACAGTACATCATCTTTATTTTAACGGATTTTCACTCTAAAAGAAGACCTCCTGCATTGCAGTAATATTTTCCACACCCTCCCATTAACAAATTTTTTCGCCAGAAAGTTCGAGCAAGAAACGCAGTCTAATAATAACACACCTGCCACGCTTGGAAATTGCCGATTCATAGCAACGCATGGTATTTGCGAGTTACCTCCGAGCCAGGCAAAAACTCTTTCAGAAATCCCTCTAAGAACGTGACTGAAGACGCTTATACAGGGTATTTGAAAATAAAAAAATCAACTGTCAAATGATTTGTTCCTTTTAAACACGCAAAACCGGACTCATAAATTATTTTTTCTAACAATGGGGTTAAAAATAAAAAGTTTACATTGGACTTGAAATACTGCACTGTAACTCGGGTTTCTTACACTGAGAAAAAAAATTCAGTACTTCTTAACATATTTATTGGGAAAAGTACTGGTATTTCAAAACTTTTGCAATTTTTAATGTTATATTTTTTGCATATTTTTTGCAATAGAACATCCTGACATCATAAACTCATCAAATGCTTAGATCAAATGAAACGTAATTCGAATTTACCTTAAAACACATCAGAATTTCCCACCAGTCCACTCTTACCTGAAACAAACAAACAAACAAATTCGTTAGCATAAATTCACCAATAGTATCGTTTGTGCGAAGAAATTCGACCCGGAACTTTAAGAGTAAAGAACCTTACGCAATCGCAAAAAGTGGCTGCGACTGAAAAACCCGTGGTGAAACGCGATCTCGATATTCGGTGTAATTTTCTGATTGTCACGTGTCGAAACATTAGCGCATTGAACACGATATTCGCTTGAAACGACATATGATACTGTTCGATGCATGGCGACGTCTATCGCGTGAATTGGAAATACTGTTTGCTGGGACGAAAGGTTGAGGTCAACGATGAGCATTTGAACTTGTCTCAAGGTTGCTAATGTTGAATGGAGCTATTCATAATAATCCCAGCAGAGTCAGATTTATTGATCGTCCTGACTTCAGATTATTCTTGGATGCATCTTTCAGATTTACATACCAACAAGGAATTCTGATGTATGGAAAGAGAGTTTTTATTTTTTAACGTAAAATGTACATTAACTATAATGTTATATTTAATTATGTTATGAATATTTATGTTGCAACATAAGTGAATTTTCATTATATGAAGCCTTGATTTAATAAGTGAGAGTTTCTAGAATAACGCAATACCTTCATTTACACTCATTCATCTCGTACGCAATATAACTGACCTTCCACAGAAGCTAAATTGCTCGGATTCGCCAAAGTTTTCAGCCAACAAAAACTCAAATTCACGCTGTGGGCATTAGAGTTCTCGCAAAGTGGCACAGCCCTCACGCGCCACAAAATTAAATTCGCCCGTCGCTTCTCCCAAAGAAGCGCGAAACGCATTACACCAAGTTTTGGGAAGTGAGCCAACCTCTTTGCGAAGTATTTGTACCAAATATTGCGCAAAGTCACGCTCTTCGAAACACGCTCTCATGGGGTTTTGATTCAAAGCCATTTCAAAGTCTCCTCATAAAGTTACTGTTGGATTTGTCGTAGATGGTATGTAAATTATGGAATGCTAATTAAAATTGTTTGTACTTCCGTTCTCTTCTCGTCATGCACTTGATTAATTTACTTTCGGACTTTTTCTTTTTTATTTAGTTTTTGATTATTTTTAGCTTTGATTTTTAATTTAGAGATGTTTTACTTTGACGTATCCGTAATGCAATGTGTAAAAAGGAAATGAAATGGATAAATAGAAAGAAATTTCAAAAAAATACGAAAAGTAACAGAATTCTACAAACGTGTATAAATATTAGAGTAGCTGTTTATTTCCAATGCCGGAAACGCAGTTTCTTGAATCTTTCAATTTCCAGGCAAAGAATTTTCCGTGTACTTCTCTGGAACTACAATTTGTAAATTCCCATTCAAATGGAAAATAAAATCTTATGTATTCATGTATTTAGTTTTCATTTGAAAGTCTCATCCTAAAACTTGTTCCGATAACGAGTTTTTTCAAACAGGGGTTCGCAAACATTCACAACACTTGTGCTTTCGCAAAAAACTTGGAGACAACTTCGCTTTCAATATTCCACCCCTTAATCTATAATTCACTTCTGGAAGTTTTCTTTACCAAAAAAAGGCGAGAAGGATATTCCAAGCGAAATTGATTTCTTTGGGGAAATGAAAAAACTCGATAAAACGGGCGAGAAATACTCATTGTGATGGCTACGGGGACGAAAAAACTTGCCAGCTCATCAATCGCTTTATCAGTGAAATATTTAATGGAGATTTTGTATAAATCTTTGAGTGAACAATCATAATTCAAAAGTGATATGGAGTAGTATATGGTTTATACGGCCGGAGAAACTCTAGCACGCTATCTGCTAAAATCGGGGTTCTCGAGATATGTCGAAAGCGGTTAATTACCCGGCTTTCCTGGTTTTCCCTACGAGCATTTCGCGTGTGTGAAAATGCCTCGAGTCGGCATCGCCTGATTGAAATTACGGGAGCAACGTGGATATTAATTTAGATTTCTGCCAAGTTCTTTAAACACGATACGCGCTTGGTTTATTCATAAAGAAATTAAATGGTTCCGAAATGTTACGACTCATGAACTTCAAGATTTTACTTTATTTCTAAATTGAGATATAAGACACTCAGATGTTAATTCCGCCCACGTGAAGTTACTGATTCTTAAACTCAAAAAGTAAAATCAAATCATTTGAATTTTGCCTGGAAAAATTTATATAGCTTGATAATAATTTTTAACTAAAAAGAATGTTAGGAAATTGTCAAAATTGAAAGTCAATATACTCGATTTTATACTTCAATAGTTTTTATGTAACCTCAAGAACAATCTGAAAAAAAAGAGATGTGCTGAGCATACTTCGTGAAATCAACAGAATGTCATATACATTCCCGACACAATTATATCCCTTGATTTCAAAAAAAATTGAGAATACTATAGAGAATCCTACGAAATTTCAGAACTATAAAAACATATTCAAAAAATGTCAAGTACCTCTAATCCATCTGTAAATAATTATCTAAAAAATCTATTGAAATAGTTATAGCGGAATATAACCGGTTGTGGGCCGTGTTTCGTTTTTTTCCCCATAGCTTTCATTCAAGTGAAAAATTTTTTCGACTTTTAGATACCAATGGAAAGCTAAAGGCAGTAGCTAACGAAGAAGAAAAGTTTTTTTTTCTGATTTTCCGAAAATACATTTTTTTTTGCAAATTTTGTAAAAAGTTTTTTTTGAGCCAAAATAAATTGTGTAACCGGTTGTGGGCCACCTCAGAAAATCCACTACAAATGCGAAATTATGAAGAAAAACCACTAATGAAAGATGAAATATTTTGATTTAGTCATCAATAAAGCCTCTCGTGGCAATAAACCTCAAGGAAATAGCACTTGTTCTAATTAATCATTGTCTTCAATTCATCGTTCAAAAGACAGCAGGTTTGTGAGCACAACCTCCTCACGTCCAACAAATGGCCCAACCAAGATTCGACGCTGATCCTCTTCATCTTGATGTAAAATCCAAAAATTTAACTCAAATACTCCATAAAAATGCATATCACTCATTTTTTTGCAATACTTCACTTCACTTTATCACATTCACAGCATTTTCAGAAATTACTTTGTTGTACATTTTTTCGTCAATTTTTTTCATTTGGTTGTAGCCGCGCATCAAATGCGTCTTTCTACTTCGGTGTTCGCATTATTACTATCTATTGTCAATGTACACAAAATCTTCTACTCAGATCCGCCATACTTGGTAAATGTCAAAAGATACAATGGGTGGGTGGCCCACAACCGGTGATGGCCCACGGCGGGTTACATTACACTAATAATCTATCAAACTTAGAATTTCCTTCTAATTTAGAATCTTTTCATTTCGCAGAAAACCTTCGAAATATGTAAAAAAAAAACTGATGAAAAATGAGAAATATAAAATAATGAAAAATCTTTGAGGTTTTCTGAAATTTTTATCTAAAATCTTGAAATCAGATCAACTTCAAATTCTAAAAATCTTCAACACAAGGGGCTGTCCACATATTACGTCATCACGCTTAGGGGGGGAGGGGGGATTGAGTTTGATGACGGATGTTGACGTAAGGGGGTGGGTGGTACAAAGATGATGACGTGATCATAAAAATATAATTTTTTATCAAAAAATTGGTAACAATTTTCTTCAATATCGCGCCAATACTTTTGATTTGATGACGTCAACACTAGGAGGTGGGGGGGGGGTCTATGTAACGATGATGGTTGATGACATGAGGGGGAGGGGGTAAAAAATAGGTAAAAAATTGATGACGTAATATGTGGACAGCCCCTAGGTCGAAGAGTGATTATGCAAAAAATCAGCACTCTACCAGGTCCCGGATTTGAGAAAAATGAATTTTCTTGGAGAAAGTTCCCTGGTTAAGCAAGTAGTTGAAATAAAAATTCGCATCTTGCGGGTTTCATAAACGATCACATTTTTTGTTGCTGAAATATGATATCAGTAGGTCGAAGAGTGACTGCAAAAAATCAGCACTCTACCAGGTCCCGGATTTGAGAAAAATGAATTTTCTTGAAGAAAGTTCCCTGGTTAAGCGAGTAGTTGAAATAAAAATTCGCATCTTGCGGGTTTTCCAGGCGATCACTTTTGTCGTTGCTGAAATATGATATCAGTAGGGGGCTGACCACATATTACGTCATCACGCTTATTGGGGGAGATGTTATTGAGTTTAATGACGAATGTTGACGTAAGGGGGTGGGAGGTACAAAGATGATGACGTAATCATAAAAATATAATTTTTCATCAAAAAATTGGTAACACTTTAATTTCGCGCGAATACTTTTAATTTGATGACGTCAACATAAGGGGGGGGGGGTCTATGCAACGATGATGGTTGATGACATGGGGGGGGAGGGGGTCAAAAATAGGTAAAAAATTGATGACGTAATATGTGGATAGCCCCCAATCCATAAAAATACTAGAAAACTGTTATAATTAATAATGGAAAAATGGAAAAATACTGAAAATACTAGATATTTGAGAACCCAATAAAATATTTATGAAATACTCGAAAGAATAATATGAATACTATTTATGAAATATTTTATACTCAAAAATTTGTTACAATACTGAAAATTTCCGAAATTGTGAATTCTGAGGCATCTGAAACGGGGAATGTATATTTTTCTAATCTTGATAAATACGAAAATCTTAAAAAATTTTATAAAACATTAATAAATACGGAAAATACTAAAAACACTTCAAATACGTAAAACATTGAATTCTGAAGCATTCAGTTGATGAAATTGGTAAAGAAATTTATGAAAACAAATAAAAATACTAAAAATTATATGAATATCTACTGAAAAAATACAAAAATCTCCGAAAGTGATGAAAATTTATAAAATACTTCAAATCTGTAAGAAGACTGTTTTTTAGAAAATATTGAGAATCAAAAAACTTCTAGTTTCACGACATAAAATTCGACAAATCTACACAGAAATTAATTAAAATACTGTAGATTATCATAGAAAACAAGATTATCTTACAGAATTCAAAAAATACTGAAAAATATGCAAAATACATGTTATACCAGTGCTTCATGAAATACCACACAGAAAAAAAATTCTTCATGTACTAGAATTTTTCGTTGATTTCACGAATGTGAACATTTTACGCTACCACATCAAAAAGTTTTGAAATGCCATTAAATTTATTGTTGCAATCAAAAAATTTCTCGTTCAACCAGGGAAAAAAGATCACGCTCATGAAATTAACAAAAAATTTCTCTACCTCAATCAAACCCTTTATTCTATGTATAAATTTATGTATGATTTTTCTTTTTATTTATAAAAATATAAAAAACCTATAAAACCTTGAATCCAAGAACTTTCAGGAATCTATACATAACTCCATACAAATACGAGAAAATCTTCAAAGTTATGTTGACACTGTAAACCCGAGTAGAAAAAACAAAAGTATACATCAGAATACTTCAATCTCCTGTAATATACCAAAGTCAACTAAAAGTTGATTTTGCCGAAAAGAGTATACCAACCGATCTCCCCAAGTATACTTATTGGCACAAATGCATACTCTTGGGTGGCGAGTCTACTTTTGGTATACTAATTATTTAATAAAAGTATACCACAGTATCCCAAAAGTAGATTCGGTATGCCAAATCACTCAAAATTATGCATTTGTGCCAATAATTATACTTGGGTAGATCGATTGATATACTCTAATCAACTTTTGGTATACTCTGGGAGATTAAGGTTACTGATGTATACTTTCGTTTTTTCTACTCGGGAAACTACACACTAAAAAACGTTAGAAAGCAAATATATGGTGATTTCATAAAAAAAGAATAGATACCTTAAAAAAAACATGAATATTTACCCATATTGACTTTATATTTACGTTCGCCTCTCTCCCACTATCAAAAATCACGTATTTAACGTTCTTGGAATCTATTTCTCTAAAATAACCACACAGAAAAAAAAAGAATTTGCTGTAACAGCCAAAAGATGTGCTGTATCAACACAACTTGACAGATCAAATTGTTTTTTGCAGAAAGAGTTTATTTTCTGAATGCCTCGACAAACCTTTTCTCCTATCAGAGCCCAATCATTATGCATAAAATTCCATTGCACAGTAATTGTTCTCTGTAAGCAAAAAATATTTCTTGAGGCAAAATATTTATTGCAGCAAAAAAAATTTGTTCTGTCAAGTTCTATTAAAACAGCATAATTTTTTCACTGATACAGCAACTCCTTTTTTTTGTGCAAATAAAAAATAAAACTTCAAAAAAAGCTTTGAAATCTGACTGTATTTTTGTATTCCAGGTTTCGTGGTTATAAGGATCGTCATCTTGGTCATTAAAAAAAAATGACGCTTTTGTGGCGGTACCGATACCCCTGAAAAGCGCAACTGTTCATCTTGTTGACGCAACACGTTGAAACCTGGCTCGAAAACCAGCCATCGAGCTATCTTCGTATCTCGGGGCTTGTCTGCCGAGCTGTCTGCGACTTTTTGAGCAGTCCCCCGGCGACGAACTGGTTCTCAAGTATATTCCCTAACAGGCTCGAAAGGATTAGAATCTCCGGCATCTCAATGTTCTGATCTATCGTCGCAAGAGCCGGGTCGAGGTCGGCATGCCTCGTCAAGGGTCGGCTATTACGTCGACGAACGTGACGGTTTTTCCCAACACGCCTTCCCTGGAAACGCGCCTTCAGTAATCACAAGGGTCGGGCTTCTTATCGACTCATCTCAACGCGGTCGATTCGCGATGAAAATCGCAAGTACCGCAAGGGCGGAGTGTGAACGTAACAGGTTGAGGTATTTTTTATTATTTTTGCATGACCAGGAATCTCGTGCGGTGATGAGAAACTTTTCTTTTGCACACTTTCCGAACAAACTTCTCTCAAAGAAACTGTTTCCTTTCTTTAAATTTCTAGAAAAAGCACCAGTGCACTGTTTATTCACAAATATTTATAAATTGTGTAGAGAGGTTTGCGAAAATTACGTAATTATGTGAATTGACGAAGAAAACTTGTGAAACAATACTTTTATTGTATGATTATTAAATTTTGCTCCTTCAACCTTAGTTCCCACTTCCATTATAATTAGTAACTCTCGTCTATTTTCAACTACTTTCACCTAGTTACGGTACGATAATTATCACATAATCCATTATGTACGTTACCCGTTGTGCAACACTGGTAATACATGATAAAAAATACCACAACAGCGACTGTCTGGCAATTTTTCCAATCAGCGAAACTCGCACCGAAGTTACTGGTGAGAAACTTTGTCGAGCTCGCGAGAAAGCAAGGCTTGAGGACGACGATAAGAGCACGAAACACGAGAAGGAGTCGTGTCGTGGTGAAACTTTTCCACCCGATCCTCGGAAATTTTTCGTGCTCACGTCGTTGGTTTAGCACTTACACGGGAGCGTGCATAGGAAGCGCGACGCGTCGATTGATCTAGGAATAGAGATCGCGCCTCCGGTGATTTTCCAGATAGTGTTTCAGGGTGCCTCTTTGTAAAAGGATCCCGCCTTGACATTATCAAAGCCAGAGTGGCAGTTCTCGCGTTTCATCAGGTGTCACTGACATCTCGTCCCACCGCTTGTTTTTCACTCCTTTTTCACATCTTGTGAGAAACATCTATGCACTATTTGTAAGACAAATATATAAGAATTTTCGACATAACTATGCACTGAAAAACCGAGTTTGTTAACTTCAACAGATTTTTAGTTCAGACGAATAAATTTCGTTTCATTTAAAAAAAATTTGTTTTTCTGATAATTTGAATTTGTTTCTTTGGACTGAAAATATTTTACAGTTAAAAAAATTTGTTTCCTTGAACTCGAATTTATTTGAGTTATTTTGTTAAAAGGTATAAAAATATTGTAATTTTTATAATATTATTGCTAGTTTTACAAAATTATCGCAGATTTTGTTATGTTTATCATAGTAACTATTGTAAGGAGATAAATGAAATATTGTACAAATTACTTTATAAATTGTATACCTACTAGTACCTAGAATTAAACATCCATGTAAAAATGAAAAGTCAATTGAAATATCTTACTTTTTATTTCCTTTCTTTCCAAATAGTACAATACGTTTTTTTTATATACTAAGAGGAAATATTGTACCAATCATTATTTAGGAAAAATCTTTATTTTATGAAATCTATGATATACTTCTATAAAGTCAATTTTCAAAAAGGACAAAATATACGAGAACAAACTACAGGGACAGATTTTAAAACCGGAAAAACAATTTAAACATTTTTCGAAGTGTGGATTTGCAGAAATTAAAATATAATATTGCATTAAATAGAACAAAAGTATTTTATTGAATGCAATACATTTTGTAGTCTCTACAATATATCTCCAAATGTAATATGTAATATTATCTAGTAATGCTAGCAATATAATGTCACTAACAGTACAATTCATCACCAGCAAAAAGTATAAAAACTATTTCAAATTGATTCCACAGTGAAGTATTTGATTGTAATAATTTTTTTTTTAGTGGGAAAATTACATGGTAGGTTACACGACATGAAATAAATTTTTACTAAATAATAATAGGTAATGTATTCCCTCTTAGTATATACAAAAATTTTTTTACGAACTACAAACGTCAATAATGAAAAATAAAATAATTGAATTGATATCTCATTCGCCACGAACATAGTACAGTAGAATATATATAAATTAATTAATTAATTTATATAAATATACATCGTTTACAATTCATACAGTACGTTTTGCATTCTCATTTTTATTTTTTTATAATCATCTAGTTCAAACTGACACGCATACAATAATTTTTACAACATAAAAATTTTCATTATACAATATTGCATTCAGTAAGTTGAAAATGACAAAGTCTGTTTCAGTATTTTACTACTTTTTATCATGGTTATATTGAAAATTTCTTGAATTTATTCTCAGTCCAGTGTCAATGAATAGAAATAACTATATAATATTTATAGAAGTACACAAAAATAAAACGAAAATAACTATAAAAATGATAAAACCGAGAAAACTTTTACATTTTCTAAAATGTGCATTAGTAAAAATTACAATAATGTATTGCAGAAATTCCGCCAGAAGTATTGTGTAAAATGCAACACTCTCAGAATTTTTACAAAAATATATGTCTACGACTACAGTATAATTTACAGAAAAATATTATTACTGCAATGGAACAGAAAATGCAATAAATAATAAGCAAAAAATACAACGTCTTAGGATAATTCCACACCACAATGATTTATTGTTATAAATTCTTGGTGCTTTTTCCAATGTGTTAATTTTTTGCTTTTTCTTAGTAATTTGTATATCGCGTTGAAGAACCACGGTTTTTTCCAGTAAAACATTTCCACTTTTTGATAAAATTCGTAGAAAAAGTTTCTAAAAGATTGGGAAAATACATTTATGTTGTTCAAAAAAAGCGGCGAACTTAACAAAAAAAAAACGAAAAATCAAAAGTATCTGTAATTCCCAAGCGATAATCCACGCAAATACTGTCATTTCAGCATAAAAATTAAGTTGCGTAAATTTCAGCAAAACGATTTCTTGCGTTCATAGTAAATAAAACAAAAAACACGTTTCAAACTCGATTCTATCCTATTGTTTATCGAAAGAAATGAATCATACTTTATACAGCTCTAAATCAAGCAACATCGCAAAACTTATCACTTGATAAGATAATCTCACTCTGATCAGTGTGGTCTGCAAAGTTTTGACTGCGGGAACTGTTCTATTCAGGTGTCACTATTCGCGCGTCCGACGAAACGCAAACATGGCCCAGGCAACGAGTTTATCTTATCCGTTTAGTAGACACTCAGAGCCGATATCACACTCGTATCCGATTTGACAATTCGCGCCGAGGCAGCCACACGCATACATGACACTCGGCTATTTTTTATAGCTTGTGCTAGGCAAAAAAGCCTTATCAACGGAACTTCACTTTTTTCAGCGTTTTATCGGAAGAGTGGCAATGTCGTAAATATATACAAGAGTTGCTGTATGTAAATATTGCATAACGTAAGAAAATAGAATTATTTTGTGTTTGAATTTATATGACATTACTTTCACATTCTCAAAACGTATATTATAAGACACTTCAATCATAAATCTTTTTGATTCAATGATAATTCATCTGGAATTCTTATCAACCTCAGGTCTTTCATGTTCATCATCTTTTCTTTATTATTGTCTTGAAAAAAAATAGCGGTGACTTATGACTCGCTGATAGGTCTTGAAAAATTCACGAGTCCCTTCTGCATTTACCAGATAATCCCGGAAAACTTAAGGGTACTTCAGGAAAGTGCCTTGGGGACCATCGTTTCGGGGTAAACTTTTGGAAAAGGAAGCGAGTCATCCTTGGCAAAATCGTCTCCAAACGAGACGTTAGATAAACGGCGCTTTAGGTCACCCGGAAATGGCTTCTAACGGAGGCGCTTTAAAAGAGGGAAAAAGTACATCTCAAGGCAAGAAATACGTACAAAATCACGCGAGGTCGTAAAAATGAACGTCGAGGGCGATAAAATTGGCAAACAAAGTAAGAAAACTTCTCCGTTTTATGACCATCACAGATGGGAGACGAAAATTGTTTGCTCGTTTTGAAATAACTTTAAGAATGCAAGATAAATGAAACCTAAAAACCGAGATAATTGAATAAAATAATTGAAAATGTGATTATAAGAATTTAATCTCCAATTGAGACACATATCTCTAGAAATTCAAAAAAATTTTTAATTTTATATAGAATAATTTCAATGAATAAAACTTGAACTACATTAACGAATGCTTTCTTAGTACTGAAATATGTAATAAAAAAAAAGTTCAATACTTTGAAAACGATCAATCCAAGTTGAATAACTAAGTAGTGTGATATGTATTTTTGAAAAAAACTCTTTATACGTGTTTTCAAGGACACACGAAGTTTATTCAATTGATTTTCATTCAAACATTCCAATCACTCGTTATATCACATTTTTTGGGTGTTTAACTTTGCAATTTTGACGCTTTTAAAGACCTCTTGGAAAACGAAATGCAAATTCAGAGAAACTGCAAAGTACCACCATAAATCGCGTTGTATTGACATTGCCAAGATGTAGCGTCAAGTCCCATTCTCAAAACGATAAGGAGTACATGAAAATTCAATCTGATTTACGGCATACGATTTAATAGCGATGCAACCTTTCCCGATGCGTCACAAGATTGCACGATAAAATCGCATTCGTGTGCAAAACGCGTACCAGCCAACACTAGACAATATTGCGAGAATCGGCAATACGCGAGGGGATTTTGCAGTCCGTGAACAATCGCTTCGGAAACGTCAAATTCAGTTATATCTATCCAATACAGGGTCTCGAATATCATTAATTTTTTTTATCTATAAGTTCGCATTTATCAGAAAACTGTAACTTCTGAGAAAGTGCAATCATCAAATGAGTATTTTTAAAACTAAGAAAGAACAACAGAATACAATTTTTCGAAAAAATATTATTACTGAATTTAAACAAAATTATTGGCTGAAAAAAGTTATTTACAGATTGCAGAGAAAATATATAAGTTTTGTTCGGTACAAAAAATATGAAGAAATAAAAATCTAGAAAGCATTTGAATAAACACGAAACGAAAATTGTTAGTTTCTAAACACTGAAGACTCTCAGATAAGTAAACAATGATACATCTATTAGAAACATTTTTTCAAAGTTTTTCGACAAAAAATTACATACGAAACAACGACCACAAATGATATAATTTTTAGAAAACAACGAGAATCAACTATGAAAAACGACACAATCTTGGACGACACACATAAAGCTAGGGAACCGGTTCCAAAGTTCGAGGTCGAGTTTCGAGACTCGTGATTGAGTGCATATCTGACCTTCGACCCGCCACGTACCCCACCGTATTTTCTACGTTTTACAACTCCATTAAAGCCGGCCATCGAAAAAAATTCCAAACGTGACCAATCCTCACAAAACGAGTTATACTATATGCATAAATTTTTTACTCCGTAGAAATAATACATGTCGCGTACCTCGTTTTACGATCGAGATGTAACAAAGTGCATACAAAAAAATTTCGTAAAAACAGCGACATTTTCAATTCATGACTAATTTTCTCAAGTATGAATTCGTTTGTTCGAAAAAATTATAAAATGAAAAAGATGAACTAAAATAAGTTAACAGAAAATTAACTTATACAGTGCAAAGCATGAAAAATCTGAAAATGAACATGTAATTAGTACGTTCGTCACATACGCATCATGGAAAAAAATGTTGAAGAATATTAATCTACAAATTAATGGAAAAATACTGTGATAATTAGTCCGAGAACAAAGATATTTTTTAAATTTATTAATAAAACCCATGAAAAACTAAATTGTGAGTCTAGATAATATTCAAAACTTTTCAAAATCATGAAAAAGACAATTTTGCAGAATTCCTATATTTCAAAGTTAAGAAGATGAGATTAAATTTGGTTAACTGGAACGGTCAGAAAAAAATTGCTTTCTCGTCCAATATTATTAAGGTCTTTTGCACGTAATCATAATCATTATCGTAAGGAGCACTTTGAAGGCACGCGAGCCGTTTAAGTAATGGTGTTCCTCGCATAATCGAAGTTACCTCGATGAGGGACTCGTTGAAATTTAGTGTAACAAGCCGAAAGTGCGATTTTGCGCAAGCACCCTCACGTGGCGACGTCCAATTACTGTCGGTGAACCAAGCAGGGATTTCACGACTATGTTGCAAGGCGAATAAAAACACGGTGAATATCCTCAATGGGTGTATGATTTCAAAATCTGCGTCTTGCGGCAAAAAACGATAAAAGGAGCGAAGGCCTTACAAAGAAATAAGGCAGAAAAATTGTTCGCAACACTGCGCTTTAGTCTTTTTGTAAACGCGAATTTCCAACAGTTATATTACAACTGGCAAACGACGTACAATTTTTTATACTTTTATATAAAATTTAACTCAGAAAATGAAATATACTGCATTTTTGAAAAGCTATGATTGCAATTATTGCGATGGAGAAAATTTTGAAATCTATAATTTCTAAATTTACAACTTAATTACGAAATGTAAGATTATTAAGTAAATGTCAAATTTTTTATTAAACAATTCAGACCATCTAAAAAATGTGTATTTGAAATAATTAATCGTGAATTATTCTTTAAAAAAAACACCTACCTGCTATCAACTAATATCAAATAATTATTTCGAATTTCTAATTTGTTCGTTTTTCATGATTTTTTTTCGTCATGACTCCTACGAAAAAAAATAAATAAATAAATAAAATAAAAAGAAGCAACAAATCAAAAACTCAAAAATAGTCATATGGGCATGTATTTAATTAACTCAACGAAGAAATTTTGAAATCAATGTGATATTGAGGTTTTGGATAAGAAATTTGGAAAATTTCATGTATTTTGTATCAAAAAACTAAGTGAACTGCATTTATATGAAATTTTTAAATTCATGAAATTTCACTTAAGATCTTTTAATCGAATTTATTGTGTTGTAAGAAGGTTGAAAATATTTGTTAAATAAATGAACAAACAAAAAATAATTTAGGATTAAAAAAAATTTGTTATGTCAATATTTTGGATTACGAGTTATAGAAATTAAAAATTTTCTTGTCAGTAGAATGAATGATAAATAAACATCAATTAAAAAAATTTTCTTCGTTCTTAAGGAGTTAAAATTGTAAAATAATATTTTTTGTTTATCATGTAAAATTACTGGATGAAGAATATTGCAAATATGTTGGAATTATTCGAAAAAACCAAATTTGCCTGAATGATTGTAAATATCATAGTAAAACATTCTTTCATTATGGATAACTGGCTCGTATAGAAATAGAGATATTTTTAATAATAAATAGTTTGAAAAAATCACCCAGAAATGTGATAAATGAAAATAATCAATCCTTCTTGACATATCAAAAGTTTTGATTCTCCAATAATTTCCATAATACCTATTTTATTATAGCATTCACCCAAAACATCAAAACCATAAATTTTTTGCTATCGACATTTCTATTTCTGATATATTGAGTTTCAAACCATAACTATTTTCAGGATTATTTATTATAATTTTGCAGGAAATATAGTGGAAACACATCAGAGTGAAAAATTGATAACAGATTAAATTCCAATCAATTGATTTATACTTTATAAACGGTAGAAATTTTTCGCTTCATTAGTAACAGTATACCTACTACATAATTTTTTTTTTAACATAAATTGAAATCACATATCACAAAAAGCAGGCTCGCGTGGCACACACCATTTCTAATAAGTAAATCCTTAGACCATATAGTACATGGACCGCTCGTCGGGTACCGAAAAAATGTGGCAGACATATGGGACAAGTTGTTATGTCCAACCCTATAGCAGCAATACAATTGTATGCAGCAGTTGGCAGCACTGC
>JAPYZL010111733.1:0-14221 GCA_030522825.1 Platygaster orseoliae
TGTTCAGCACTCGTCGGCCGAGTACTGGGTACTAGATTTACTAGTTCCATGTACCAGGAGATCGACGAGTGTTCAAAACTCGCGCACGAGTACTCATTAATAGTCATTTGGCGAGTATTCAAAGCTTGAGATTTTTCGAGTAATGAGTACTCGTATAATCTCTCCGTGTATAAGAAAAATAAAAAAAATTTTTAAGAATACTTTAAAAACTAAATAATAACTATTGGTTGAAAACTTGATAAACAATCTCAAAACCATTAAATGTTCTATCTCATTAGTTTTAAACTGCTGATTGTTAAAACTGTCGAAATCTTTGCTAAACATCAATTAATCAGAAATGTTTAAGAACTTTTCGAATCAGAAAGTATCAGAACTAGATAAACTTTGAAGTTTTCAAAGATATTGTTACCAATAATTAGAATATAAGAATTGTTAGATTGAAACTGTTTGAAATGCAACAAATCTTCAAACTTTTAACACTGTGGACAATTGTTCGTACCATTTTAAAAACTTCTGATATTAACAAACCTATAAAAACTATTTTTTTAATTTTTTTGCAATAGTGAGTGTTAGAACTATGCAAATATATCAAAGAATTTAAATAACATAATCTTGTAACACTCATGAATGTCAGGACTTGAAAAAACAACAAACTCATAAAAACCATGAATTTTCTACATTGTACTTAAATTTTCGTAAATTAGTATACAAGAGAATGAAAATAACTTCAGTTACATTCGTATATATAGATAACATTCCCATTGTTTGACGGATCATTTATTCATGCAAAATGATTTTCCAACGATTCCCTGGAATCATTTTATATTCATCGACAATGCGTCCACTTATTCGAATTATATTACAATCATCCTTTTGCCGTCATTCAGAATATAATCATCTCACTCGTCATACATTTGGATATTTCAAAAAAATTTTCCATTCGACAGCAAAAATTGCCCTGATAACCCTTGGTCCAAAAAAACGAAACATCGCGAGCTCGCTCGATTGTTTTGGCAACGCGCCAAATTGTTTCCATGCATCTCTAGCGCGTCTCTGGCTTTTGCACCCAACGCATAATGCCGTATACAACAACGTACAAACGAACAAAAAGGTGCATCGTGTATCCACAGGTAGTCGATAAAGAAATGAGTCAGCAACGGAAATCCGTAGCAGTTTTGACGTAGAACGTACAATTTCTATCATAAGTCGTTTTTTTGACGAAATGAAGTGTTTTTTTACATTCTCAAATTAAAATTACAAATACACTTATAAGCTTCTTATTTTTATGTTGAAAAATCGTCATTTTATTGATGATTTTAAATAAATTTTTTGTAACTAGAATCATGAAATTCGCAAACATTTCAGACACGTCAGTCTGAAAATTTAGAGACATAGAATTTTGGTCACCTCAAAATTATAACATTGTAAAAAATTCTTTTTTTCTTCAGAATTCTATGACTGATTTCTTCAATGTTCCAGGTTCTCAAGATAAGATTCCGTAGACTCAACATTTATGAATTTTTCAAGCATCCGGAGATAAATCGTTCTGCAAGATGCATCGTCGTTATCCGCAACGTTGAGTAATCGTGCAAAGTTTTTTGCCGCGAAATTATTTTCATGATTACTCCGTTATATCACAAGGAATTTTCGTGAAGCCTATTTTTTACTGCATTTCTGTGTTTTACTGCGAACCCAGCAGGATCCGGGACAATTTATTAGCCAGAGTTTTAGCGGAGCCACGGGATTCAACAAACGTCCTTGAATTATATTGTTTCTTCTTACCCCCAGGGTGTCAAACTTTCCCGCTCCTTGGGAATCGAGCACAATGTTTATTCCACGGATAAATTGCCAATTTGACAAAGTGTCTCGCTTTGTAAAAAATATTGTCAACTTTTTTAAATTCAAACGATTTCCTGTTTCTTTTACTGCCACCTTTTTTTTGGTTTGTTATTTTTTCATTACGGAAATTTAATAAACTTTGAGAAACACCAAAGTACGCAAAATGTTAAATTTTGTATACCTGAGTTATTTAAATAAATTTTGAATCAAGTTAAATTATTTTAAATTGAAAGTACATAAATTTAATTTTTAAATTTAAATTTTGTATTTTACATTTATTGGAAAAATTAAATTGAATTGAATTATTCAATTTAATTAAATTTTGAATTTATTAAAATGTATAAAATTTAGTAAAACTTATTGAATTTTATATTGAATTTAAAATTTTAATTCAGAATTTTAAATTTGAATTTAAATTTTGAATTTCCATTATTTATTTCAAATTGAAATTAAAAATAAATAAAGTAAATGTAAAATAAAATTAAAATTCTAAATTATTTTTTTGGATAATCTGCCCATATTTCCTGATAAATAAATAATAATGCGTATTTCGGTTTTTCGTGAATAATTTGCCGTTTTCTCGCAAACAATTCCTTTCATTTGACTATATAATTATTTTTCTCAGCTAATTTTCTTTGAAATCGTTTTTCAAAGTCGGAAAACTTTTAAATTTTTTTCAATTGTAAGCAGAACGAAATAATACTATGAAATAGTGTTGCGAGTGGTTATGATCTGTAACTATACCTTTATTATAATTAATAAAGGTTTTTCTAAACTCAAAAAAATTTGCTATAATTTAGAGCACTGGGAAAAAAATACAAGACGATAACTTCATCAAAAATTATACACCCGATGAACTGAATGCCTTCAAATTTGCTCCAATTACTCCGTCTGATATCGAATGAAAATTTTCACAGTGTAATAGTGTGTTGCAGGAAAATCGACGTTCATTCGCGATCGGTAATTGAAAAAAATATGTCATACATTGCAACAATTTTAATCAAGAAATTCGTGACTATCGAACTTCATTTCATTAAAACAAGTGCAATGTTTTGCGATATTTCATTTATATCGAAATTCTATACCATTTTTTTCATTCGTTTTGAATAACTTAGGGTTTTTTCGTTTATAATTAAATGAATAATTCGGTAGTTTTTCATAATGAGTTACATTTTCTGCTGGGGTAATTACAAATCTCGTTTAACTGTTCGAATAAATATCTCCCTTGACCTACCCTCATGAACTAGTTATTTCCTTAACTCGACTTCTTGTTTCATTCGCTATTAAAAGGCGAAAAAGTCATTAAAAAGGAAAAAAAAAAAGAAAAAAAGAAATACGAGCACAAGCTTCTTCCCTGCAATGAAATACGTTAATCGACCGCTAAAGCTCCGCTCGACGTTCTGTATTAATCTGAGTTTTCGAGCGTCTGGAAGTTTAATCCAAACGCTCAGCGAGTTAAATAAATCTGATATAACGATTGTGCTCGTGTTGCGCGGTGAAATGTGCACGTACACGAGAACGACTGCGAAATACGTCCTTAACAACTCTTCGGATTTAGCCCGGAAATCCAGCCGCGAAAAGTACGACAGGCGCCCGCGGGATCTTGGGTATAGTTTCACAAGCGAAGTTATGACGCTCGAGAATTTTCGCGTGCATAGACAGATGCGGAAAATACGCGAAAAGTTGATTGCACTCGCGGGGTAGAGCGAGCTTACCTTTAAGTTGATCTGCGGACATTATAATCATTATCGCTCGGTAAGAACGTCAAGTTTTGCTTCTCCACGTTTTCCGTGGTTTTAACTTCGAAAGAGGGAGATGGAAGTTTGGATGTTTTCTTGCGCTAGATAAATAATGCTAGTGGTAGTGACGAAGTATGATCATATTTGTTTTAGAAATTTATATCGATTTCTCTTTTACACTTACCTTCCAGGTAAATTTGTTAATATTCATTTTAGTATTGCAGTTGTGTTGGTAAGAAAATTTGACAGTTTCAGCAATTTTAGTGGTTAGTGAAAATTTTTTGCAGTTTTTACATAGTTCATATTTTCTCCATTATAGAACTTTACTTTGGTTTTCATGATATTTATAAAAAATTTTTATCAAAAACTTCCACAGTGTAAGAACCTATGATACTTTGCATAAATTTAGGAATTCGATATTTTTATTCCAGCAAAATTAATTGCGTACGTTCTCGAAAGAGAAAAAATTCATGAAACGAGATACTTTCACTGGATATGGAAAATTACATATATAGAAGTAATCCTGTAGTTTTAAATGTATCAAAGAAGTTAATGTAAATAAGTAAAAACGAAAAATCGGAAAATATTCGACATGTAAAAGATCAAAAAAACCTTTGATTTCAGTATACAAACGACTAATGTATACGATTTTGTTTAACAAATAAAATATCGTTATGGGAGCCATCTCAAAACAAGTGTAACCTTTGGGAAAAAAAAAGAAAACGAAAAGATTAGTGATATGCAACAGCACGATAGTCGATATTCATATTTGTAAGAGACCAGAAGTTTTCTTACACCGTGTGGTAAGCAAATGACGCGAAACGCCGTGGCAGGGAGGACTTAAAGATCTCAGGGAAAAAGTGCAAGAAGTGCGAGCAAGAAAAGACGGCATAGAAACAGGATCGAGACGTGATATTCCAAGACCTGTAGGATGTGACTCGAATGTTTGAGCGAGTACCATGCGTTGCCTTTGGACTCGCTCCAAAAGGCTCTTGTTAGCACCAGCATCCTAAACAGGCATCTTACTTGGGGCTCTGTTTATCGCCGCTCGCTCTGGCCCCAAAGAGACCATAAGACCGAGTTAATGGACTGCCATGCTAATTTCCAAGCAGCCGGCCGGCGCTGAAATTGACATGAATTATGTATCAAACGGAATGAAATCTCGGACCCGCGCTTCACTTGTTTCGATTGCCAATTTTGAGAGCGCGAGTTTAATTAATGATTAAAACGATAAAACGTTCTTTTTCTGTTCTTTTCGCGCACTTTCTCTCGCTCTGCTCCTGAAATGGTTTTACGAAATGAATGAATTTTAGAAGGAAAAGTTATCTCGAAAAAGCAATTTCACAACGTGATAAAATACAATGCAAAATATAAGGATATAATAGAAAAAATATAATTTTTAGGTTCGTGATTGTTTTTTATTGTGTAAAACAACATTTTATGAATAAATATTGTATAAAAACTATATATTATACTATTTTGTTATGGTTTTATGTATGTCCATTACATGCAAACTTTTTAATAAAAAAATATTTGAAAATACTAAATAATATATGCGCTTATTTATTGAAGTATATTAAAACAATGAATTCAATAAATATCAATCAATATGAATAACTTTTCCATAAAAAAAATTCATTTATTTATCTTACAACGCAAAAATGATGGAATTAAAAAATAAAAATTTTCGGTTCCTTTATAATTCCATCATTTTGAATAATAATAATTAGCTAACTTATTGCAAATGTATGTAAACCATAGCAAAAAAGTCTATTTTATAGTTTATATACAATACTAAATTATGAAATTCTGTTGAACAGAATAAAAAACATTCGCAAACTCAAAAAAATAGATTTTTTCGATGATGTCATTGTACTTGTGTATTTCCATGGAAATGTGGTCATTCTATATAGAATCGATTTATATCGAACTATAAAAACTATTTTAGGTTATGATTTCAAACTTTATTATCCAAGTTTCTAAAGTTGCAATTATTTAATTATCAGATCTTTTAAATTCGATTTCTTTTTCTATTTTTAAGGAAATATTTAAAATGTTTCAAAAGTTATGATCGAGAATCAAAAATTTTGTTTATTTCCGTAAGTTTGTTTCGAATAGATAAAAAATTTAAACGAAACTTTTTAAGTCATTCTATTCAGAATCGATTTGGTCCTGAGACAATGTCGCCGATTTTTCCCCAATTTTATGAAATATCATTTTTATGATACACAAAATTGAAATTTGGCTGAAAATCCTTTTTGTTCGAGAATTTATGATTTTCGATTTAACTGATAAATTAATAGTAACCTCACTTTCATAGAAAAATTTTTTTTCCAATCTTCACTACTCTATCTGCAATTTAATTGCAGATAAAAATTGCAATTAGTGTAAGAGTAATTGCAGGTAAACTAATCAATACAATCAATAGATTCTTCAAGCCATTTTAACAATTTCCAATTCGAAAAAAACGACAAGCTTTTAATTTTAACTTCAGCTAGATATTTGTTTATGAAATCGTGAATGCAAGTACACTTTTATGCGTAAATGTTAAATCTATATATTTCTGCATCTAATTGCAATTTAATGTTGTGTCGTGGTTGCGAAGGTGTGAAATTGTAATTACTCACACGCGGGATAAAATTTCATGACTCTATGGATAAATAAAACGTTAATTAGATGTCGATCGATGATAAGTGAACCTTTGAAGCGATTTTGAACGATGCAATTGATATTCATCAAGCGAAATAATCTGACGAAAATCACAATTGAATTACGCAGTTTTAAGTGACTCGATTTTTAAAAAGGTATCTATGATATAATTTTCATTTATTTGTAGGATGAAAAAATGATGAAGTGAACGCAGACTTGATTTCCAATTCATATTACAACCTTAAAATCATTCTGGAAGGAATACCTGATAACTGTTTGAAAAAATTCAAGAAATATTTTGTAATGGAAGTTTTCCATTCTTTCAATTTTTAACTTCATATGACTTCAATATACTAAATAAGAAACTGTGCCACATGCAGAAAAACTTTTTGTAAATTTTATCGAAACGGCGGGTAGAATTTACTAAACTTTTGGCGAAGTGGTGATAATTTCCAGCATTAGTAAATATTGCCAAGAAATTTGTAAAATGAAGGTAACCGGGGTAACAGGTATATTTGGCATTATGTCTTAAAAGAAGAAGAAAACGTACCGAACAAGCTATCATTTTTTCTGAAAAACTAAAACGAAAATTACCAAACAGTTTGAAAAAAAAACCAAACAGTTTGACAAAAAAAAAATAATTCTTTCACTCAGGAATGATCCTAGTTATAAGGAACGATTTTTTTCATAGTCGTCAAAATGCCACAATCAGTCAACGTATAAGTCACCACGCGCCCCATGTAAGCGACTTAGGCTAACCCCTTTACACCATCAGAAGTGACATTACATTATTTATATGCATCAGGGGAACTATGCCATTAGAGTGCTAATTCTTTAGGCTTCTGGTACGGTATACAAGGCGTCCAAATACGACTTCCGAAGTATTACGACAGAGTCGACAGTAGTGAAAGTTGAGCACGGTATATGTACTACGCGTGGGTTTTTTTGGTTCATGCGAGAGAGAAGTGCTCGCTTTGAAAACTTATTTTTTTGATTGAAAGATATAACTGCGCGACTGGAAATTTTTACCAAACTAATGGTAAAAAGTCCTTTAATTGTTGGTTTTTTTTGCTTACATTTTCAGTATTAAATGTGTTTAGGATATTTTACCAAAACGTGTTTGGTATTTTATACCACGAAGTGTTGAAAAAATCTAACAAAGATACAGGATAATCTCCGTTTATTTTGGTAAAAAGGACTAATGTTGGAAATTATCACCACTTCGTCAAAAATTTGGTAAATTCTACCGCCGTTTCGATAAAATTTACAAAAAATTTTTCTCCGTGCAGAAAAGCTCAGTAAATGTGAGTTTTATACAGCCAATAAACTCGTAAATCGACCTCCTCCAACTATAAAATCGAGTAGTGTACTTTATGACGATAATCAATTTTCTAACAACGATTCAGTTTTAAAATCGATACAATAAGAGCACTTTTCTAAAATCATCAATAAGAAAAATGTTAACTTTGGAAAATTGCCCGAAACAAATTTGCTTTGGCTTAAATTTGCGTGCCTGGGCTTCGACTATTAAATCTCAAAAATTATATAATTTTTTTAATTCACAAACTTTGAAACTCAAATATCTAAAAGTCTAGAATAAGAAATGAATATTGTTTGAATTTTGTTTAAGAAAAATTCTGAAATGCATATTCGAAGTTGCAATTAAAATTCAAAGTTTAATTACTTTGCTGCTATACAGAAATTATAATTATTTGATTCGACGATTTGGAATTCTATGCAGTACAAGCTTAAGTTTTGTATTGAGAAAATTGAATTTCGTTATAAAAAATTTCTCATAATTAAGTGTAAACTTTTAAATCTTTCTTATAGTTATAGTAAACTTCCATTTTGGAGTTTTAATGTTTTTAGAAAGACAATCATAATACAATTTAGTAGCTTAAGAATATAATAATTCTACATAAACTCTAACTTCATTTATGATTTCTAATGAGTTTAAAATTTTTATTTTACAACTTTTTATGTTTACGAATAAAATTGTTGAGAGCAAGTTTTGCAGCCTTTAAAAAAAAATCTTGTTTAATGAGTTTACTCGAGTAGGATTTGAAATTTTAAAAAATCTCTAGTTTAATTTCACTACATGAATATCTAAAATAATAAATTAAATATTAAATATTAATAATGAATCAATTATGCGATATTAAATAAATCAAAAATATTCGATGAAATAGCTTTTTTTTATAAAAACATTTTAAAGTTACAAAGTTCAAGTTATTCAGAATCAACGTTGCTAATAGCTAGTTAGAAGCGAAAAAATTTGAAATTTGGCTTGATTCTAAAATATACTTATAGTAAATAAATAATTTTTTATTTATGTAAATATATTACTCCACAAATTATGATAAAATTTATTGTTATCGTATTCTATAATGACAAACTGATAATTATTACATTGTTCACAAATGATTTATGGTAATAAACAGAAACATAATGATTGAACAAACTTAACAATATCATGCATAAATATTTTGATTCCATCCAAATCAAATTTTTTCATTTCTTAATAGTGTTATCACTATTTAAGACTTGACAGTATTTTACGATTAAAACTTGCAACTTTTCGTTATTGATTATCATCTCTAATCCATATTCAAAAACGTTTGTTTATCCAGCTCGAATCAGATAATTTTTTTTAAAGGTTACCGGAAATTCACCACCTAATGTTATACAATCTTCAACTTCTTTTCAGTTCATTATAAAAACTGCTATAACTAATGAGGAAAATTGCTGAAGCTATGTCAATAATTCAAACCTGTCAAGCAACTCATAAACTGTAAAACTATTTACGCTGTTAATGAAAAATCTGAATTATTAATCTGTCAACCCTCTCAAAAATAAGTCAATACTATTGGACCAGCTCAATAGATCATGTGAATATTTAACAACAAAAAGTTTAAATTTGACATACAGTGGCTGGCAAATTTCATAAAATTAATGAGAACAATAAACAAAGTCAAGTTTATGATGATATTACGCTCTTCGAACCCATTACAGTTACTATGTAACAAATGTAGCGCGTTACATCCAAGCATCTAAAAATGAATTACTATGTTCCAAAAAATACCAAAGTTTTTGAAGACAACGAAACCCATTTTTCACCACTCTACCCAAACTCCTAGAGTCTGGCTTACGAAAACATAATGCATCGATAAAGGTTTTGAATTAACTATCTTTTTTTTTCACCATTCCCATCTCATTGTTCCGTTTCGCATTGCTAGCTTCTTTATAACTCTCGTCGAGAAACATCGGAAATAGGGGTTTGTTTTATTTTTAATACCTCTGTTCGTTCTCAGGAGGAAAAAAGATCAAAGCTGCATGCAAAGCATCATGATCACAAAGCCTCGATACGTATTAGGAAAAAAATATTCCCAATTCAACTCCGTGCAGTCGCACTTTGCTCTTGGGATAATTAAGTTTTGCGCGGCTTCTTCAAATTCTAATTTAGATCTTTCACGAGCTTCATGGATGATACTTGTTAAATCAATCCGAGAGAATCTTTAGTGTACTCAGGCCGAAAGTAAAGCTGGAAAGTATTGGAAAATAAATTCAAACTTGATTCAAACTCTATTTTCTACATCTCCAAACAAAAATTTTTATCTATTCCTCAATATGAAGATTCTAATTTCTCGTGTTTTCCATTTTGAGGTGATTTTGAGTCTCACAATATTAACACCTACAGCTTCAATATAAGTGTTTTAATGTCCTGCCTCATCATCTTCATAAGAAATCATAATTGCTTTTTCAAAATAAAATAAATTATAATATAAATTCTTAAAAAAATTAAATAACTAAAATATCAAAATAATATCAAAAATCTGAAAATATATAAATACAATTAATAATATAATCAAATAATTATAAATAGAAAATAGTTCATACTTTTTCGATAAATTTAAAACAATGAAATATTGATCTAACGTATAAATTTTTTGACTTAACATTTCGGCCTGCTTAAGCGCAAAAAACATAAAAATTCCATAATAATATATTATTTCTAATGAGACCAAGAATTAAAAAAATGAATGACATTCAAAAAAACCTCGAAAAATTTCCAAAATTGTTTTTTATCATTCATATTTTATTTATATTTCTTAATATTTCATGTTTTGTTTTTTTGTTTATCTACTAATTGAAATGGAAAAAATTTTCGACTTTACTACATTTCATGAAAGTTTCCGAAATTCGATTAATCGAAGTCAAGAGTCTCGTAAATTCATTCTCCTGCACGAGATTTTCCGCTTGGAAATCTATTGCCTTGGAATCCCTCGATTCGAATGTGTTTATAAATGCGGGGGAAGTATGAAAAATGCGCGGATTTATTGAGAGAAGTGAGAATTTATTCTCCCATGCGGAAAGCACTACGCGGCTTCAGGGAATTTATGAAGAACTCGAGGGCCATACTCGGCGTCGTTCGTCAAAAACTCCCTCGAATAATGTTACAAATGAGCCGTAATTCCTATGACCAATCCGCTTTTACAGCTTATTTCACAAGGGACATGCGTCGTAGGAACTTTGTTCAAAGAGAACGAGAAAACAAAAAAGGAAAAGAATTTCACCTCATGAATATGCAATCGCGTGATTCAGTGTAGAAATGAGGTAGGGAGAGAAGAGTTTAGAATATACTTTCAAAAAAGAAAAAACATTTTTTTGTTTTCGACCCATCGAGTGTTAAGCATGTTGACGTTCTTATCTTCAACTCTATTTTTCTTGTAATTTATGCAAATTGTGTACAGAAACTTTTTATTTATTTTAAACGTACAAGATACCAAATATTAGGTTTTCTTTTGCTTTTTCTGAATTTTTTTTTTGTATTTAGGATTAATTGCCTTATTTCACAAAAATGTCCTCTTTCGTTTTATTGTTTTGACTAATGAGCTTTAAACTAATCTTGTAAATCCTATCATAATAAAAAATCCTCCTTGCGAATTTGTAGCTTATTCAACTAACTTGAAGATCTCATTTTTCTAAAACAAAAAGGTTCATAATTAAGAATCCAATTTGAGTACCCAACATTTTTCAGACGAAACATTTTATTTATCCTGTTGAAAACTACAACTCACCAGCTTTCGAGAGAAAGAAAAAACACAGAAAAGTATTCTTCAGCGAAAAGAGCTCATTCTTTCGTCGCCCGCAAAATAATGCAAGTACAATGGGGGTGAACTTAAAGTGATACACCTGCCAGTGCACAACGCAGCAGTTTTCCAAAGTAAAGCCAGCTTCTCTGAGTAATGTAACCCAACAGGAAAAAAGAGGTGATGAATTCGCAACTCAGGAATTTACGCTCAACAAGGCTCTTAAATTCCAGAATGACCTACTTCCAATTCCCAAGTGTAAAACCCTAAGAAATGCTTTTCTTTCCGAAAAAAAGTTCTTCGACTTTGGGTGGAAATTGTTGACTCGTTTTCAATAAAAAAAAGATAATTGTTTATAGTCAGTGACGTACATGAATTTAAATTAGTCAAAAGGTTTCATATGATTTTTTAGATTATTTAAAGAGAACTTTTCTCTTTTGGAGTATGTTAAAAATATCATCTATTTCATAGATTTTACATAAATTTTGAAAATATTGAAACTGATTTGATGAATTCTTTATAACAACATACATGCATGTTTCATGAACTTTTATAGCATGTTTCAATTTTCCAGTTTACCCCTATATAGTTTTCAAGAACGTTTCAACATGTTGTCAGTGTAAAAGCAAAAATGTTGAAAAATTCAAGAAATATATTTCAGCTTTGGAAAATTCCAACCAGAAAATAACCAATGAAGAAAAAAAGGGTTTTTATTCCACTTTCATCCTTTTCCAGTAAGGCATGATTAAATCGTGACGAAAAGATAGCGGAGATAGAAGTAAAGTCAAAGTTTCAGAGCCCAGGGAATGAGTTTTTTCCTGGCGTACAGCGAGGGATTTCATTCCTTTTTTAGAGCGTGGGTTGAATGGTATCGACGTGTATCACCAACCCGGATGAAAAGGTGACCGAAATTTCGTATCAAGAGATTCACTGGGAAAAAATGCCCCCCCCCCCTCTCGAAGAGAGTATCATTAAATTAATCGAATAGAGCAGATTGAGCTCGATTCCAGAAGATTCTTCAGACTCTCGAGAAATCATAATTGACTCTTACTCAATTGTTGAGTTCAACAAAGAGATAAAATATCAGAAAAAGGAGTTAAATCGCTGGAAAAAAGTAAGGTAACGTTTGCTAATATTCCGTTTTATTTTCCATTATTTTCTTCTCAATTTGCATTTGTTTGAAACAAAGATTGATGTGTACAAAGTAATGTAAACATGTTTTATGGAAAACATCAAGACTTATTATGATGTATTAGTTTTGCGTGAAATAAAGGAAGAAAATACATTGAAGTATACATTTCTTGGTCTTAAGATACTTTTTCTTGTCTCAAAAAAGTTGCTCAAATATGCAGTAAACTTGTGAGAAATACTCTTTGACACAGTCTGGGTTGTCTAGAATCAGATAAATGTTAAAAGTTATGGTACGATATTGCATCAACTTATATTTATGAAATAACGCAACTAGATAGAAATATTTATTATAAATATTTATTTTTCTCAGTGTAAATTATCGAAAAATTCAATAGACATCCCAAATAGAAGGTTTCAATAACTGGTTGAAAAAGAGTTGTTGGTGAATCATACAATTTTTCTAGTTGAATTCGATAATCATCGTTATTTAAACTAAAACCACACTTTATTGATCATACAAATTTCGAAATTTTCACGTTAAGTAAACAGTAAATGTGTTTTTGATTGCTTTAAAGGTTTTTTTTACTTTTTTGTTAGTTAGAATTATTGAATTTTTTTCAATAAAACAGCGAAAATCTTATCTCTCTTATTATGGTACTTGACAGTCTGCAAAGTCAGTAGTAAAACCCAGTTACTTAAATTAATTACCGCACGAAATCATTGGACTGGTGTTAATTAATAGCAATTGAATATCTCACCCATACAAATCGACTTATAAAAAGGAAGACGATAATGTATACACTGAGGGAAAAGATTATTTCCAGCAAATAAAGGAACTTATTTGTTTTAGTATATGCTGCGTTTATTAGGCTCAAAAGAATATTTTAGAGTACACGTAGAATATATTATTTATTTGGCTTTAAAAAGTATATCCATCTGAGTATTTGTAGGAATGAATTGATTTATTTGCAGTGATTCAGTTATCTCAAAAAAACAGCAGTTTTACAGATAGAAATTGATCCGTAATTTAAATCATAATTATAGAAACTTGACTCGAATCGAAGCTCATTAACTTCTAGTACATTTTTTTTCGTACAAATAAAATCATTTCAAGACAACAATAAAATCATTTATTGCAAATAAAGTTATTCATTTCTCCCTAAAAAACCTTATTTCTCTCAAATGAACGTTTCTTAATAGTGAAGAAATGTTTCTTTCTCCTAAATTCGATATTTTATAACCGCGCGCGAATTACGTTACTGTCGCGAATCGCGATCGTCTTTTGTTTTTTCTTGCCACGCACTAGCACTGCAACAGTGTATTTTTGTATTAAGTTTTTTAACTGTTTGTGAATTCAACATTATTCATAATTGTTCAAAATAAAATGGACTTCAGCTATGAATTGCAGACTTGTGGACTCGGTGATGTTCAAGAAACTTTCACATTAAAGTGATTACTTCCATATTTCCAGCGATTATAGTCACTGGTCCAATAGGCAAAATTACTGCAAATAAATGTGTACTCTGTAATTTATGGGAAAAAGTATTTACTTATCACCAGATATTAGAGAGTATTCATTGATTTGCATTATTTTTCATCTACTTGGGTTGAGGAAGTAGAGTAAATATACGAGGTTTGTTCAAAAAGTATCGCGAATTTCATGTTTTTTCAAGATTTATTTATTTATTCATGAATATCTATTTTGTCCCCTTCAAAGTAATCCCCATCAGACATTATACACTTGTGATAACGTTTTTTCCAATCCTCGAAGCA
>JAPYZL010111866.1:0-11231 GCA_030522825.1 Platygaster orseoliae
ATGCACTTTTTCGAGGAGTGGGGATAAAAACCGCAAACCAAACTTTACCCAAATTTTCTTCATATTTTTCTGAGTAAAAAAGTCCTTTGCCACTTTTCAAAAAACTCAGAATCAAAAAAGATATTCGAGTTTGAAATCTGAGAAATCTGATTGGTCGAAACTACTAACTCGAATATCTTTTTTGATTTTGAGTTTTCTAAAAGTGGCAAAGGACTTTTTTACTCAGAAAAATATGAAGAAAATTTGTGTAAAGTTTGGTACGTGGTTTTTATTCCCACTCCTCGTAAAAGCGCGTTTATTGTTTAAATTTCAAACTTCTATAACTTTTTTGTTTTTGAGCTCTGTGAAAAGTGGCAGAAGACTTTTCGGTTCAGAAAAATATGAAAAAAATTTGGTTAAAAAATTATCTGTTTAAACTGGACCACCCTGTATACTATACTAGTATATAATATACTATATACTATATAGTATATAGTATTATTATTATTATTATTATTATTATTATTATTATTATTATATTATATTCTACTATTATTATTACTATAATTGTATTAGTGATAATTAAAAGTAATAATATAAGTAATAATAATTAGTAATTATTAGTAATAATTATTAAAATTATTAGGTAAAATACGGGAAAATCGCTGATTTTTCAATTTTGAAAAATTCAATTGGATTTACGATTAGATTCAAAATTTGAGAATTGGTCAGTTTTGCAATTGGATTTCCAGTTGAAAATTTTGATTATTGTGATTTGTGACTTTGTATAATTTTGAAATTGATACAATTTTTTTATTATTTGGCAGAGTGATATTGTTTTTGTGATAATTTGGTATATTAAATAAATTTTAAAGATAAATTGATAATTACACATACATATTATATATTTCTTACATATGTTTTCTGTTATTGCTTATATTTTATAATTTGATGTATATTAAATTTTCATTGTTATTTTTGTAATTTTTGCGAAATCTTATGATTTTGTGACCTTGAGATTTTCGATTATGTGTTTTTGATTTTTTGTGTAATTTTTTCATTATTTTTTTAATTTTGTAATGTAATTATTTCATGATTTTGCGACTTTCTGTAATTTGTGTGTATGTGTGATTTTTATTATTTTTTTGACCACTTTGAAATTGAAAATCACTACAGAAAAATATAAAAAAAAGAAAATTGATCGTATTCGTTGGTATTATGGATTATTATTGATTTTCAAAAATTTTTACTAACATTTCAGTAAAAGATACTCAAATTTATAAAATCAGTAAAGCTTTTTATCTTTTCAATAAAATTCCTTTTTGTCCTTACACGAAACAAATTTTCATCATTTTTGGGCATTTTAGATTTCCTGACTTGATAATATTTTTTATTTTTTTATGAAACTGATTTATTTATTTTTAAGTAGTTTAACTGTCTAAATATTTCTAATCAAAACATTTTCGGATACTTTCAATTAACGATATTTTTTCAATATTCAACGAAAAATGAGAGTTTATTAAAAAAAATTATTTAATCAGTATATGAATTATGAAGCTACTAATTGATGAAATAATTGGTGTATTCAAAAATGGAAGAAATATAAAGGGTTTGAGAAAATATAATTAATTTATAACAAAATGACAAATAATGAAAAAATATATATTAATTTTATTTTTAAAATAAAATTCATTTACAACTATTTATTCCATTGAAAAAATGTAGAAAAACATTTATTTTACGAAACAACACTTTGGAAAGAACTAAAATGAAAATCAAATCAATACAATTCTGCAAAGAAATATCCACTTTTCTCAAAAAATCCTGTTCCCAATGAGAAGTGTTTCCCAAAGTTCTTTAGTAAGTACTAGAATGATAATATATTTATTGTAGTACTATTATCATTATTATTAATTATATTATTGTTATTATTACAATAATATTAATTATAATTATTATCATCATTGATATTATTATTGTTATTTGTATTATTATTATTATAGAAAGCGTTAGATTTCGCGTCTTTCTCGTTCTGGCGCGGTTCCCATTCCATGTATCTTTCTCGCACTTACTCGCAATAGGGAACTTGACAAAAAAATTCTTTTATATACGTCTGTGAGATAAGTGAAAAAAATTTAATTACAAATTTTTAATTTTTAATTTCAATGTGTGATTTTTCAAATTCACCGATGTTTGGTTTTCTTCATTTACTCGTATTTTTCACTTCGATTTGCATCTGTTTGGTTTTTTTTTTTTCGTTGTACTATTAATTTTGCTTTTTAAAACCGTACGCTAAGTTTCACTTCTGCCGTGTATTCTTTTTATTAAACAATAAGTTAGTCCGTATAATATCAAAAAAATATATTCCAACAAATACTATTAGTCTTGTTCGTTGCCGACCATTTTCCCGAACAGCCTTTTCCCCGAACGGTCATTTTCCCGAAAGGTCTTTTTTCGAACGGTCTTTTTCCCGTAGGGTTTTCAATTTTCCCGAACGGGAAATTTTCCTATCAGCCTAATGTCTAGAAATGCCATGGTTACGCATTTACAAAACACTGACGCATGAACAACAACTGTCACATTCAAAATAAGAGTCTCCATTTCTTACATGATCATTGCATACAGCAATGGCACACAACATCGACCTTGGAATTTTATATCTGAAGAAACCTAACTTGGAATTTCAACCACGAATCTTCTTATTGAAGACTCTTCTTATAAAATTTTTAGCATGACTCTTCTTCTGAAATTCATAAATGTATACAATTGAAATAAAAGTTAAATTCCAACCGAAATTCGGAAAATAATACTTTCGGGAAAATTGCCGTTCGGAGAAAGATACTTTCGGGAAAATGACCATTAGGGAAATAATACGTTCGGAATAATGGCATTTCGGAAAAATGTCATTCGGGGGAAATGACTGACACTGACACATTCAATTAATTAAAATTTTTTTGCTTCAGATTCAGAGAGTGAAACTCAAAAGCAAATTCCAAAGCATTTTTCTCAATTCTCGGAAGTTCAACAACTTCCAAGAAATATCACCAAAAATCTCCACATCCTTTTCATTTCCTTATCTATATTATGTAAACACGAAAAACCCGGGAAAATCCCCGATTCCCATGGACTCTCGAGCGTCTGTCCGAATTCCTGACGAAAACTTTCAATTTCCGCGCAGTTCAAAAATACCAGTGGCTCAGTTCGTGTCGAGCGTGCGGCTTTTTCCGATCAGATCTGTCTCGCCGCGCGACGCGCCTTCATTCTAGGCTCCGGTTATCGCGATTTCGCGAATTTTCATTACGCCGAGTGTTTATTTTCCTCCCTCGAAAAGTGTTTTTGTGTTTACTAAGTGTTCGGTGCCGCCTTCTATTTCTGGATTTTACCGAAAATGGATCGAAACAAGCTGTTGTTTTTCATGGTTTCTCTTCTCTGTAAGTCAATAATATTTTTAAAAAATGCATTTCGCATGAACAAATGCATATTAATCCTACTTTTGAAAACTGACTGGAGAAATATTTTGATTTTTTACGGGAAGTTGAGTGTTTGTGGTTTTTTTGAGTTGATTTTCAGGAAAAAAATGGGGTGGAAAAGAAATAAGAATAAACATGTGAAATTATGAATATACATAACATGAAATAGAAATTATATTCTAAAACATATAATAATTATTATAAAATATGGTAATAGACCATACAAATTATTATATAATACATTTATATAGTAAAAGACTATTTGTGTGATTGAAAATCGCGTATAATAATGTTATTTTCAATCGCTTTTACCGTGCCGAATCGATGAAAATCAGTATAAACAGATGTGATTCAACACACAAACCAATTTTACGCTTTCTTTGACGTCAAAAGTTCACGATATCTAATTTTGTGTTTGTGTGCGTTTTTACCTATTTTCCGTTTAGAAAACTTGTTTGAAAATAAAAGTACAGAAACTATTAAATAATAATATAATGTTTATATTTCTTGAAAATCTCGAAAACTCTTCCAGCTCTGCAAAAACCAGCAAAACTTGTTACACCCATCTCGCACTTCTCATTTGTACAAAAACCATCAGGTAATTCGTTTACTAACTTTACCCCATAAACAACGTTGAGAATATTTCCCAAGTCATGAGTGCAAAGGCTCGTAAAATGCGCCGCGAATGTTCCCACTTCACGTACGCACTTTGCGTCGTAAATCAGAATTGCTCCTGCCGACGCGTTAAGTGGCGTCGCTTTTAAAACCCCGGTAGTTAGCTATCATTTTCGCAGCAGTTAAGTTCAATGTCGCGGGCGAGTTTTAACGAACCCTATGCGTTTCAAGTTCAATCCGCGAGAGAACTAAAATCACGAGGATTGAAAGAAAAGTTTATTTACAGTAAATTTGGTGCTGAATTTCGTATTTTTCAGGAAATTTTCTTTCCACGAACTATTTTAGTGCACTGTGAAAAGTCTATCTTATTTTAAGGTACAACAAAACTAAGGGACGACTTGAAATTAAAAAAGTGTCTTGAATTTAGTTTTCAATATTCTTAGTTTCAGACTAAATTTAAGATATCATGTGAATTTCAAGATGTGTCTTGATTATGTTGCATCTTAAAATTAGATTCAATTTTTTTGAGATTTACCAAAAATAACGTGAAACTTTAAAAAAAACAAAAACAAATCCGATGAAGCCCCTGCATTGTAAAAATTGAATCTTACTTTAAGATGCAACAAAATCAAGGCACGTCTTAAAATTCAAATGTTATCTTAAATTTAGTCTTAAGTTTAGAAGATTTAACGTTATTTAAGGGAGTTATTCTTGATTTAAGACATACCCTCTTGATTTGAAACTTACTTGCTTGAAAATAAATTTAAAAATGGTCTGAATTCAAGATACTATTCGAATTTCAAGTTGTCCCGTAATTTTGTGACACTCTAAAAAGTCAATCTTATTTTAAGATGCAACAAAATTAAGGGACGGCTTGAAATTGAAAAAGTATCTTGAATTCAGTCCATCTTTATATTTTAACAAGCAAGTCTTAAATCAAGATATGTCTTGAATCAAAAATTATTTCCTCTATGATAAATCTATTTAATTTAAAAGATGTTTAATTTAAAATAATTATAATCTTAACTTAAAAGTTAACTTAAAGTTAACTAAAAGAAAACTTAAAGTTCTACACTCGAAAAACCAGTCTTATTTTAAGATGCGAATAAATTAAGGCATGACTTGAAATTTGAAAAATACCTGAAATTTCATACACGTTCAAATTTATTTTCAAGTAAACAAGTCTTTAATCAAGATATGCCTTGAATCAAGAATGATTTTCATAAATCATGTCGAATCTATTTAATTTAAGACTTGCCTGATTTAAAATAATTCAGAACATGAACTGAATTTAAGATCGTATTTGAATTTCAAAACGTGCCTTGATTTTGTTGCATCTTGAAAAAAGATTCAATTTTTACAGTGTAGGGAAAAATAAAGTAAAACCCTAAAAAAACTAAATCCGATGAAGCCCTTACACTGTAGAATTAAATTTTATTTTAAGATACAATAAAATCAAGGCATGTCCTGAAATTCAAATATTATCTTAAAATTAGTCTTAAATTAAAAAAATTCAACGTAATTTAAGAAAATCATTCTCCATTCAAGACATATCCTCTTGATTTGAAACTTACTTGCTTGAAAATAAAGTTAAAAATGGACTGAATTCAAGATACTATTTGAATTTCAAGTCGTCCCTTAATTTTGTTACACTCGAAAAAGTCAATCTTGTTTTAAGATGCAACAAAATTAAGGAACAACTTGAAATTAAAAAAGTATCTTGAATTCAGTCCATTTTCAAACTTATTTTCGAGCAAGTCTTAAATCAAGATATGTCTTGAATGAAAAATTATTTTCTCGAATTTTGATAAATCTACTCAATTTAAGAGATGCTCGGTTGAAAATAATTATGATCACAGGCTGATTTTGAGGTAATCTTCGAATTTCAAGTCGTGCCCTGATTTTGTTGCATCTTGAAATAAGATATAACTTTTGGAAAGTAAAAATCTGTAAAATAACTTTTTGAGAAAACTACGAAGTAATATCTGAAATTTAATACACGTTAAAATTTATTTTCAAGTGAACAAGTCTTAAATCTAGATATGTCTTAAAATCAAGAATGATTTACTCAAATCATGTCGAATCATCTTAATTTAAAACTTGCCTGCTTTAAAATAATTGTGAAGATGGACTAAATTGAAGATAGTATTTGAATTTCAAGACGTGCCTTGATTTGGTTGCATCTCAAAATAAGATTTCTGAATTTTTGAAAAAATTTGAAAAATTTTTTTAACCGAACCAAATATTTAATTGGTCAAATATCGACTAATATTGAGGTATGTTTATTTGGTTATTTGGTTAATTCCAAGTTTTTCAGACATATTTTTTAGAAAACATTTCTTAATTAAATTCTAATACTTCTAGTACTTCTTTAGGATTTGTTTATTATACAAAATGCTCTTAAATTTTTTCATGAATCTCTGTCTGAATTTCTAGAATTCGATTGTCCAAAGTTCAAAGTTCATAACATATTTAATATTTTTTGTAAATTCTACTTTTTTTTAATCACTGACTAATAAACTGGTTTATAAAGAAACCATTTTTTACGTTATCCTAACCAAACATTTATAATTAGAATTCTATTATTATAATTATTTAAATAACTTAAATCATAATACAATATTAATAAAATAATAATATATTATTACATATTATATTTATAATTTTTTTATTTTATAATTTTAAATATTTTTATAATCTTATGTATTTGATTTTCAAATTTTCTTATTCTCATATTATAATATATATTATTATATCATCAATAATAATAATTTAATAATTAAAAAAAAAATTTTTAATTTGTTCATGACACAAAATGCTTTTTGATTTTTTCATGAATTCCTGTCTAAATTTCTAGAATTCGTTTATCCAAAGTTCAAATTTTCTTAGATATTCAACATTATTGTAAATTCTAATTTTTTTTTATTAATCACTGTGTTAAATAAACTTAAAGAAACCTTTTTTTTCACGTCATCCTAGCCAAACGTTTATAATTATAATTCTATTATTAAAATAATTGAAATAATTGAAATAATAATTAACTTAATAATAAAATAATAAGATATGATTTTATTACTTTTATATTATAATATAAATAATATTTCATCAATAATAATTATATAATAATAAAATAAACAATAATTTTTAAATTTGTTTATGATACAAAATGTTTTTTGATTATTTTTATGAATTTCTGTCTAAATTCATAGAGTTCGATTCTCCGAAGTTCATAGTTCCTTAGATATTTAACATTATTGTAAATTTTAATTTTTTTTTAATAATCACTGAGTTTAATAAACTTCAAGAAACCCTTTTTTTCATGTTATTCTAGCCAAACATTTATAATTATAATTCTATAATAATAATTATCAAAATAATTGAAATAATAATAAAATTATTGATAAAATAAGATATGATAATATTTTTCTTATATTATAATACACATAATATTATATCAATAATAAGAATAATATGATAGAAAAATAAATAATGATTTTTTCAATTTGTTTATGATACAAAATACTTTTCAGTTTTTTTATGAATTTCTGTCTAAATTTCTAGAATTCGATTCTCCAAAGTTCAAAGTTCCTAAGATATTGAACAATTTATAAATTTCAGTTTTTTTTATTAATCACTGAGTCAAAGAAACTTGAACAAACTTTTTATCTACGTTACCAGAGCCAAGCATTTATAATCATAATTCTTCTGAAGCCTGGAGTGCTATTAAAACGAAGAAAATTTGTAAAAATAATTTTGTCTATTATTGGATCTATACGTACAAAATGGACTATTCCTAGGCAAACTATTTATTTCAGTCAAGCGAAGAGGAATACTCGTGAATTCTTGAGTGATATTCATAGCATCGCACAGATGTAGACCCTCGAGCCTCGTAAGAGTTTTCGCAGTAGAGTAAGCCATCATTATTATTATCAGGCGACATTTAACGCTTCACGATGAAACATGCCAAAAAATAAAAACTGAATCATCAGACGTTTTTATCGAATTTCTCATTTTTATTTCATTCATTCATTACAAATCGATAAGAAAACACAATTTTCTCAAATGAAACTAAAATTTTTCAAATATTTAATCAATTTAAGAAATTATTAAACTGTTTATGTATTCATTTTTATGGAAAAAAATTTGTTTATATTTAAAAACAATCGTAAACATTTCGATTCCCAATTACCATTTGAACTTAAAGTTTCATTGGGAAACGAACATGAAAACGCGAATGTCATGATTCACGTCGTTGCGTTAAATAACAATTAGACACATCGATTGCTCAAGACACAAATGTGATTTTTTAAAATGTCGGAGTAAATTTTCCTGAACTTTTTCGCGAAGTTTTCCCCGTGATATAATATAAGTGCACTGTCAATTTTGACTTTTGCTGATAAATTTTTTTTTTGTTTACTCAAAACTTTATGATTTTCGTAACATACAACATAAATTGCAAGTTGTTGATTTTATTTATTATTTTTTAATAAAGTATGCACATTTTCCAGTAAATGTATAAAAAAATTGAAATAAATCCAGCCTGATTTTTTTCTGAAAAAATGAACTTGGAAGTGATTGAGGAAATTGTTATTTTAAGAATGCTAAGACTTCCATAATTACCTCGTGACCTAGCAAGTGCAGCTTAACGCCTAGAAATTTCCACCTACATTTTCTTGTTCGAAGCGCTTATTTTCACAAGCAAGACGCGGAAACGCAATTTTCGGGCATCGCGAAAAAGCAGTGGACCAGAATTCGCTAGCAAAGTGACGCTTTGGAGAAAGTCGTCCGCGTTCCATCGAAGGTTGAGGGTTAAAATTAGAGATCTCGTAATTTCAAGTGTAGGCGTAGGCAGGAAAATAAATGTATGATAGACTAGTTTTCTAGAATTTGTAAATTTTGGGAAAAAAATGCATTAAAAAAAAATACAAAGGCGTAGACAGATTAAATTCTTGTATATAAATTCTTAGTTATATTATGAATATGAAGAGTGTTTAGTAAATAAAACTGCAAAATGTGGATTTTTGAATGTAGACGAATCATCTATAAATTTTTTTGTGATTTGGAATAATTGTATCTTGAAATTATGAACATTCTCTCAAATTTGAAAAATTAATTTTTTTATAAGTTTGATTTCGAGATTAGAGTAAATTTCCAGAACTATTTCCAAATTTAAATTTTATTTTTCTTCTTATTTCATCGAAATTTCCAGCTGAAAAGACTAAAAAATTAGCATTATTCATTTTTCAAATAATGCTACAAAAATTACACTGACATCAAGACGAAATAAATCGTACTCCATTTGAAAAATAAACGAATGCCAACTTAGTTAACTGACTGTCAAGTGTCTAATAAATAAATTCAGACATTTTTTATCTAAATATCAATTTACAGGTATAAGTATGTCAAGAAATTTTATTTTAGAGTTGACAAGTTCGAGTTTTTCATTCTGTCATTTATTATTTTTTGAACTACAGAAAGTGGTCGAAGAGATTTTTAAATTTAATTTTTTTTAATATGCGTTATTTAAATTTTTCATTTTTCAGTGAAAATCTGAGTAACTTTGAAAGTATTGAAAATTAAGAAATCATTAGTGAGTCAGAAATTTTTACGAAATTCTATGTTCATAGTTCTAAAAATTTGTACAATCTCAGAAAACTTTCAGAACTTTCTCGCTGATTTTTATAAAAAAAATTGTTTCTCATTAGGATTTTTGAAGGTTGACCAAATAACAAAAAAAAAAAAAATCATAATGAAAAAAAAGACAATTCCTTGTAAGGGGCATCGTCGATTTTTTTTTTCAAGGTTTCACATTTTTTTCTGAGAACTACCAAAAATAATGTAAAACATTAAAAAGACAAATCTGATGAAACCTCCACACTGTAAAAATTGAATTTTATTTTAAGATGCAACAAAATCAAGGCACTTCTTAAATATCAAATATTATCTTAAATTAAGCCTTGAATAAAGAAGATTCATCGTAATTTCACGAAATCATTCTTGATTGAAGACATGTCTCTTAATTTTGTTACACTTTAAAAAGTCAATCTTCTTTTAAGATGCAACAAAATAAATGGACGACTTGAAATTAAAAAAATATCTCTAATTCAGTCCATTTACAAATTTATTTTCGAGCAAGTCTTAAATCAAGATATATCTTGAATCGAAAATTATTTCCTCAAATTATGATAAATCTACTTAGTTTAAGAGATGCTCGATTGAAAATGATTATGATCATAGGCTGATTTTGAGGTAATCTTTGAATTTCAAGTCGTGCCCTGATTTTGTTGCATCTTGAAATAAGATATAACTTTTGGAAAGTAAAAATCTGTAAAATAACTTTTTGAGAAAACTACGAAGTATCTGAAACTTAACCCAAGTTTAAATTTATTTTTAAGTGAACAAGTCTTGAATCTAGATATGTCTTGAATGAAGAATGATTCACTCAAATCATGTCGAATCTTCTTAATTGACGACTTGCTTGCTTTAAAATAATTGTGAACATGGACTTAATTTAAGATAATATATAGATTTTAAGACGTGCCTTGATTCTGTTGCATCTTAAAATAAGATTCAATTTTTACAGCGTAGGAAAAAAATGGTCATGTTATTTGTCAACGTTGTAAACTTTATGAACATAAAACAACGTTAACAAACCACTAGAAAATTTTTTTCTGAGATTTACCAAAAATAATGCCAAACCTTTTAAAATAAATCCGATGAAGCGTCTACACTGTAAAAATTGAATCTTATTTTAAGATGCAACAAAATCAAGGCATGTCTTGAAATTCAATTATTATCTTACATTTAGTCTTAAATTAAGAAGATTCAACGTAATTTGAGGGAATATTATTCTTGATTCAAAACATATCCTCTTGATTTAGAACTTGCTTGTAGATAAATTTAAAATCAACTGAATTCGAGATGCTATTTGAATTTCAAGTCTTTCCTTAATTTTGTTACACTCTAAAAAGTCAATTTTATTTTAAGACGCAACAAAATAAAGGGACGACTTGAAATTCAAATAGTATCTTGAATTCAGTCATCGATTTTCTTCATTTAAGTATAAATTTAAGATACACGCAGAAAAATTTTTTGTAAATTTTATCGAAACGGCGGGTAGAATTTACCAAACTTTTGGCGAAGTGGTGATAATTTCCAACATTAGTA
>JAPYZL010111903.1:0-10578 GCA_030522825.1 Platygaster orseoliae
TGATATTTTCCGCTGATTTCCGAGTACCCTAAAAAGGGGCTTTTGTTCCCGCATTCCATAGAAATAAAGTGGCCTTTTTTACGGATGCATGGGAAAAAAAATTTTCTTCAGATTTGATTATACAATTTGAGAAAAGGCTATAAGAAAACGTGTTTGTTAATAATGAAAAATCACATTTATCGAACACGAAAATGTTTTGCCAGAAGAATAATTATAGTTATTAAATGACATAATTTTAAATATGACATTATTATAAAATTATTTAATTTTCACATAATTATTAAACATGACATTTTTTATAAACACAGTTTTATAAAACTGGTATATTTTTATAAAGTTTTTATAAAAACTTTTTTTATAAACCGTTTTATAAAAATCACAGTTACTGTTTTATAAAAATCACAGTTACTAGGTTGAAAGATATATCTTTCAATAATCAATTCCTCAATGTCTAAATAACAAAAACTATAAAAAAAAAACCATTTGGAACAATTGTATCCGACCACAGACAAAATTTCCGTCTATTCCGTGACAATACATAAGTGAACGTTTTTCCGAAATACAATCTAATGTCTCTAAAAAGTATTCAGATTTTGTATTACGCAGTAGGTAGTCCGAATACAGGCCAATACAATCTCGTTTGATGTGTAACGATCGCTGTGTAACAGGATTTTCAAAAATTTGAAAAATATCAGAATATTCAGAAATTTATTTGAAAGTTGAAATTTAACACTAGTAATTAGTATTTCATAACCAAATATTCGCAAACAATTCCTTTTAATTTGATACACTTTCGAGATTTTCAATTTTGAAAATAAATCACGATAATCATACCATGCCATCCAAAACGACGTCCAAATCATCGCATAAAATTAACACAATATTTTTTTGGGCTGCTGAATTCACAGCAATGATAAGTAAAATCACTAAAATACGACACATTGTTCGTAGGAGCTTTTTCAGTGTCCAATTGCACTTGTCGAGCAGCTTAATCAAAAAAACGAACGATAAAACTGAGTTCATCCGGTCAACTACACTATCGAATTTCACATTTTTTCCATATCAACATAATTCAGTAAAATAATCTAGCAATACAAATGAAAAATTTGAATAAAAAAAAATTGCTGGGGTTATCAAAGGGAAATATACGAATAGACATTCGTTTAATCAATCACTAAAACGGAGCAAACGAAAATATTTATAAGTGAAACTCAGTAAAAAAAACTACTACGTTTTAAATTTAATACGTTCCCACAAAAGTTAATTAAAAATCTTGTAGGTAATGGAAAACTTTACCATCTTTCTTTTAAAGTCATTTTAACTGTGAAAATATTGTATAGTTTTTTTAATACACAACAGGAAAAAAAATACTTGCTTGAAATAAATCTTCCGTGTTTGAAAAACGCGCCACAAAGTTCCGATTTTTCATTGGTCCGTTCAATCTTGCCGGCAGTGCTGCGGGACCAATCACAGCGCGGCATTTCCAGGATTGCCACAACAACGCCACCAAATTCCACTGCGTAATTAACGCATGCGCTTCCTCCAATTGCCGCCATCTTGGATATTTTCTCTTTCGAGAATCCCAAACAAGTGAGTAAAACACACGATTTTTCATCGCAAAATATTGAATTAATCATCATTATTATGTTAGTATTTTACATTGCAAATTGTTTTAAACTCGATATTAGTGTTTGCAAAGTGATTATTTCGGTTCGATTTGCTACGATATCGCGATGACGGACGTGTAAAGTAATGAGTTTAAATTGTGTGATTCCAGAATGGCACCTGCCTACCAAATTGCCGTCGGCCTTAACAAAGGCCACAAAACGACGAAAATCAGGGTTTCCAAAAACAAATCGGAGAAGGATAAAAGTGTAGTCGTCCGCCCTGCCAGATTCAAGGGGGTAAGTTGACATTTTCTTTTTTAGGTTAGTTTGTTTACGTTCGATAATTTGCAGGGGCTCGATTTGTGAGTTGCAAATAATTTTTATACGTGCAGAGAATCATAATTAAGTGTTTGAAATCTGAAAATCGTTCGAAAAATTGAACAAATTGTCATTCGAATGTCAAATTCATTGAATGTTGAAAAATGTCTTGTATTTCATATTAATTTATTTTAATGTCAATATCTTAATAATGATTTCAAAAGTGACTATTTTTAATTTCATGAAATAATATACAGATGTGAATACATCTCAATATTTTGGGCTTGTTATTAATTATTCCTTAAATATTATACATATTTCTATAAAAATTTATTATATTTTATTTAATTTTATATTACATATTTGTATAATAATAAATTACTACATATTCAAAATAAAATAATACATGCATTCAATATTTAAAAATTATATATTTAATGATATATAATTTACTTCATTTATCATAATTTATTTAAATTATAATTTATTGATTACATTGTTACATAAATTAGTGTTTTGAGTATTATTTTTGGCAATTATTGTTTAAAAAAAATGTCATTGTTTATTTTCAGCCAAATTCATATATTATATATATTTTGATTTGACAACTTGTTACTTGCGGAAAGATGAAATTTTTAAATATTAAAAATACTGGAACCTACAGTTTTACAGAAAATTTTAGAAAATTATTAAAAATTTTTTATAATTTTTCACAAATTTATAATCACATATTTCTTCTGTTCTCATAAAAATCATTATCAATTATTTTTTGCAATATCTAAGTTAACGTAAAATTAATACTTGAATTATATTATATTGTTAATATAATATTTTAATTAATAATGTTAATAATGTTAATATAATGTTTATTTAATTTTATTGTTACTCGTTCGAAAGTCTTGAAAATTAAATTTTTCATTTAAATTTATGTTCGTGACAAATTTTAGTGTATGCAATTGAATTTTATACTTAAATTTAAGTTTGATGTTTGTTATTTTAATTATGTATCAACAATTTTCTTACAACTTTGAAACAACAGTTGTAAAGTTTTGAATTTTAAAATCAATTAGTCTATAACTTTTGAAATTAGTAAGTTTTTCCAGGAAATTAAATAATCGTTCATACCTGAAAAATATAATGAATTATTAGAAATCTCCAAAAATTTTTTCAAAACTTTATCATATTTTTAAAAAGTTATTGAATATTACTTAGTTGTTCATAATAAACTTTAATGCATTAAATACTTTCATGTTAAGAATTGTAAAAATTGACAAAAATATTGCAATTTTTTAAATTTATTTCTTGAAAAAAAAATCACTATTACAGTAGCTGAAGTAAAAAAATATATTGCCAAAATTGGTCAATTACTTGAAAAAATTAATAATTCGTTAACAGAATTCAAATGTTGGTCGAAACTATGAATAATTTTAATCCCGAATGGTAAATTATAAAATTTCATGATTGAAAACTTAAAAATAATGGAAATATTTTTGATTATTATTTATACAAATTTCACCTTACATAAAATATTTTGTTAAAAAAAACGACTTTCATCGACTTTTCTTCCAAAAAATTTATATTTTTCTTCCTTGCTAGTATTTAAATATTTAAAAATATAGAATTTTATTAAAAAATTTTCTCTGATTTGTCATATTGTAAACAATAAATTAATCGTCAAAGATGGTTACAATTTAATTATTAATTGTTATAGGAGAATTTCAAATAATCTTATTTTTAATTTTATATATTTTTCATTTCACTTGTGATTTTATTTCCAGCGAAATACAAAACATGGAAAATTCATTCGTGATGTGGTCCGTGAAGTCACTGGGTACGCTCCATACGAAAAACGCGCTATGGAATTGTTGAAGGTGTCAAAAGACAAAAGGGCATTGAAATTCCTTAAGAGACGAGTAAGTTTTGACAGTTTATTATTGATACCCAAAAATTTATAACACGTTCGCTAGAAATTCATTTATTTTTAAATTTACAATTGCTCAAATTCATTATTTTTAACTTTTTTTCCTTTAAGTTTGATCACGTTAGAAATAGGATGTATTATTCAAAATTTAATTAAAAATAATTTTGCAGAATACATAAAACAATTTTCTAAAATCAAAAAAATATTGCATCAATGTAGTTTGAAATTGTTTTAGAATAAATCTTTACAGTAACTTTGTTTTCAGAAAACATGAAATTATCATATAAATTGAAAACTTTATGTGAAAATTTAAAAAAAGTTTGAAAATATACATTTTTGAATTTGATTGTTCAGTATCGATGAAGCAATAATGACTTTAAATTTTTTATTTCAGTAACTTAACCAATTCTGAAAAAATTTGTTACTTGTGTTCAGAAATTTTGAAGTTTGAAGCGTAAAATTTTGAAATAATAAATTTTATGTCATATTAAAATACTTATGTAAAATTCTAAAAAATAAGATTGTTTTTAAATAATGACTAAATTTTGTTAATTTGTTAAATTATTGAGAAAATCATGAATTTTATGAATTTCTGGAAGATTCTTAATGTTTACAAAAATTAAAAAAAAAACATTAAAAAAATATTGTAATTTTGATGTATAAACATTTTTTTCCTTCTTTAAAATTTATGTCCTAGATTAGAAGTTGGAATTCAGTAAAAGTGTTAAATATTTTGATGAAAGTTCAGATTCGTGAAAAGAAGAAAGAATTTGAAGATTATTATTAGGCTTATTTTTAATGCCATACTTAATTTTTACATCATTTCATATCCTAACTAAGAATGAAGAATATTTAAATAAAATATTTGTCATTTATTTAAAAAAAGTGTTGTCCTGCAACTGATTTTAGCGATCATTTAACTTTTTCATTGTTTTCATACAATTTTTTTTTGGGGGGAAATTGTATTTTCGTACAATGGTTTATTTTTTGAATTTATAGAACTGCAAATCACAAAGTATTAAAATTAATGAGTTAATTTGCAACAGCAAAATTACTGTAAAAAATGTATAGAAATTTCATTTGGCATATAAATTGACTAATCTTTTTTGATATTTTCATTATTGAAAGCCTTTAAATAAAATAAAAATTGTGTTGAGTTTATAAGAATCAGTCAGGAATATAAAAATGTTGAACTTATATTAGCAATTTGATTGTTAGTAATAATTTTTGATTTTGTGGGAGTGCAGTTTTGCAAACAATATTTAAATAGTCGTAAAATCAGCTGAATTTTATCAATGAGGAAAAAATTATTAATTTTGTTTTTTTGTTTTACAGTTGGGAACACACATTCGCGCAAAGAGGAAGCGTGAAGAATTGGGAGGCATTTTGGTGGCTATGCGTAAGGCGGCTGCGGCGCATCATTAATTTTTATTTAACTATTCTCCTGTAATATAAATAAAATACTGATTTTCCACAAAGAACAACATGATTTTTTTCTGTACAATTTTTCCTTTCTTGATCAATTTTGATTCTAAAGGAAAAAAATTAGTATTATGAAAATTTCAATGAAAAATATTATCTTGATCATGATTTTTTTATGGGTAGATTGAATTGAATTGTTTTTACTGTCACATTGATGAATTTTTCAAAATTACGGTTTAGAATAAATAAGAAAAAACAAATTTTTTTGAAAATAGTGGAATGTGATATGGCGATTTCAAAGAAAAATATCTCAAGACGAGAAATTAATGATAATAATTTTTCATTTCTGTTGGAAAAGTTAAGATAGAAAATCTTGAATTATAGTTTGAAATTCAAAGATTTTTTTGCATTATTTAGTTTCAAACGAAAATAAATGTACCAAAAATTTTTGTTCAATCCAATGAACAGTTATAATTCACTAAAATCCGAGATTCAGCTTTGAAAAGTATTTGGGAAAATTCTCAGGTAAGAAAATTTAGAGATTATTACTGTTGAAATACTCAAATTTCAAACATACGTTTCGTGAGTGATGTAAAAATGATTTTAGATGATATATAGACATTTAACTCATACATGAATATTTATATAATACTAACAAATGTCGGAATTTTATACTTGATAATTTTACCAATATTCCATAAGAAAACAAATATATTTTGTGAACTTGAAATTTTGGTCCTCAAATTAAGAGAAAATTTCCCAATAGAAAGGTATTTATCTAAAAAAAAAATTCTTTTTACTATAACATTTTTTCATCTTAGATTTAAAATAGTAATAAAAAATAACATAATTATCTAATTTGTAGATACAGATACTGAATCGATTTCTATAAATTGAAATTTTTACACAAAATTTCAATACTTGAATTTCGCATATGATAAAGGAACTTTTTTCCACTATGAAATTCGTTAAAAAACTATAAAGTAAATTTCCAAATATAAAAAAAATTTCTTTACATTCCAAATCTTTCGCAACACTTTATAAAATAACTCAATCAAATAAAAAATTGATGACAAATAAAAAAAAGGCAAATCATTGTTTCAAAATACAAACACGTAGATCGAAAGTATTTATTCGTCTCGTTTATTTTGCCTCGCGCGGCCTTTGACCCAACGAAATTCATCACACGCGAGATTTAATAACGTAAAAAAGCTCGCTGAATGGCAAGCCGTTACGATGCGCGTTTGCATTTCACGCGTTCGCAAGTATATTGCACACGTCAGTACATTTTCGAAGGTCCTTGTGGATGATGGATACGCCTACTTTTGATGATACAGTGATCAATAACCTTCCTCGATGTCGTTTCGGACTGAGGAAAAGCCATTATTCACAGTCAACGGTGAATAAATAATTTACATCGCTATAAGAACTGCCGGTTCAATTTCCACTCGCAATCATTCACGTCCAACATTCGATTGAAACTCGAGCCTCTTTTCAAATCACTGCGATTCCTTGGAAATATTTCGATCAATGCGAAAATAATGTTAAAATACTGTAACGGGTTCATAAAAACCGTTATCAATGTTATTACAAAAGATGTATTTCAAAGGTTGAAATCCTCAGATGCATAACGTACTATTTATCAATTTCTTCAACGTTTGAACTGAGTTTCTGTATTTCCTTGAAATTTCTGATAGTCGAAAACTGAAAATCTTCATGAAAATATATAGCTTTAGAAAGTAGTGACAAATTTAAAAAAATTTCGGAAACTTAAGACGACTCGGAAGACCTCTTCTTTTCCTTCTTCCTCTTTAATAGTTTCCATTATATGCGTCTTTCTCGCACTACAGTAGATTCTGAGTCATCTTAAGATTTCAAAAATGCAGTGTGTTAGGCAAGTTTGGATGATAAAAAATCGGTATAATACCCTTAATTGTAGTTTTACTCAAAAAATATCGTTGCAATATATAATATAATAATATCAATGCAATATACAATATAATATAGTGATTATAATCCTAAAGAGAAAAAGGAGTTAATCCCCATTGGGCGCGGCCATCTTGGATTGCCAACTTCAATCTTGTGAACACCTGAAGTTGACCGCAGCATTTGAATTCAAAATCCTGCCAGATATGTGATTTTCAAATGATGCCGAATTTTGAAAAGTTCATTCAAATTATTTGAACATTCTTTGAATGCTGTTGGAATGATCTAATAATGTGAAAATTCCTAAAAAGAAAAAGGAGGAACCCAACCGGGCGCGGCCATATTGTTTTAATGGCAGCGGCCATTTTTAACGCTCACATTTGAATTTGAATATTTTATCGAATGAAATTTTATTGCGTTTTGGTTCATTTCAATGAAATATTCGACTCTTGACAATGGATTTTATATTTTTTAATTTGAAAAATTCAAAATTCTTAATAATTGCCTTTTTTGGCAAAGTAAATACGTGTTAAATCAGCGCACGAAGTGCGCAACAGTTTCTAGTATATAATAATATAGAATGTGCGAGATGAAATATTATTTCATCTCGATTCCAAGATTACTATATTTTTTACTTAAATATACCAGATTTCCCTCTCAGAGCACAATAAATTCACCTGAAAGATTGCAAATCCTTGGATTGGCCCAATTTGGGCATATTTGGACATGGTCGCATATGCGCGGAAAGCAAAAGCGAAACACGTGTGTCCCTCGCGTTAACACTATCAAACACGTGTCACGTAATGCGGCTCGAGGGAAAACACAGGGCGCGAAAACGCGCCCGTGCAACGCCCACATAAGGGATGTTAACCGTTGCGGAGTTAGTCGCGAGGACAATCCTCGTGTCGCTACATAACAACCCTTACCGAGGCGCCCTATGTTGGGGTCACACAATCGCGCCCTGATTGATAATTTATACGGTGTGCGCCGTGCAGGTTATTTGATTATCCGTTTCCCAATTGTACCCTCGGCCCGTCTTCCCTTCCTTTCCTGCCCCTCTCGCCCTTATTCTTTACTTACACTTGTCGATTGCTCACTAGAGCGTGTTATCGGAATTTCCGACGTATCTTTTTTGCGCCCTTTATTCGCAGTCTAAACACGCGTACGCGGGGAATTCTCTTCCTCTATCGAGAAAATTATCTCCCCCGCCGGATCGACTTTAAACAGAGAGGTTTTTTTTTCTTTTTTTCATTGCCAATGGCTAATGAACGGGGGTGGATTGGAAAAATTGAGGGTTTTTTGTAATTGTGGTGTTTGAGAGAAGAGGAGGGAGAGGTCGATCTGAATTGCGAGACGTTTTTTGAGAAGTGTTACCTTTAGAACCCAAAGCATTTGTATTTCTATACACTCTCGATTTGAATAAGTATAAAATTACTAATTATTAGTGAAAAATCACTAATTGAAAATCTAAAAAATATCGAAAAATTTGCGGAAAACATTAATAACTTGGATAAACTTTTGTTAAATAGGAGAATTTTAGAATAATACGTATCATGTTTATAAGATTTCAAAAATTATAAGAAATGAAAAAAAGTTGTAAATTATGAAGATGGTCGATAACTCGAAAATTTAAAAAAGGAGTGGAATTTCAGAAAGTGTAGATTGTGGAATATTTTGAAAGTTAAAGTCAAACTCCAGAAACTTCTTAATTCTCTCAAGGTTTTCAATTAAAAATGGTATAACGTGTACAAAAATCTTGGATAATTTCGAAAATGTCAATAAAAATCTTGAAATCCTGTAATTTTTAAAAATTACGAAACATAGAAAATTGTTGAAAATTATCAATAATTCGATTTCAGATAGTGTTTATTAATTTTGAAGATATATTAGGGAAAATTTTGGAAATTCTGTAAACTCACAAAAACTATGTGATATTCTTAAAATTTTAAACAGGAACAACAATTTTTTTGATATGAAGATCGTTGATAATTCTTGAAAAGGCCGTAAAATAAAAAAACACATCGAGCATTTAAAAGACAATCGATATTTCTGTAAAATTGGAAAAATTTGTAGGATTTCAGGAAAAGTAGAAAATTTTGTAGGTTTTATTCATACTTTAATCTTGAAAGTTCATCAATATCTTATGAATTTTGAAAATTATAAAATATCATATTATGTACACTCAACATTTCAAAGATCGCGAGTAACTCAGAAAAATTCGTAATATTTTAGAAAACGTTTATAAATTTTGTATATGTACAGTGCAAAATTTTTTAGATTCTGTAAAACTCTAATAACTAAATCATATTCTCAAAATTTTTTAAAATTCTAAAACGTGTCATTGTACAAAGATGATCGTAACAAGTTTGGAAATTTTAGTAAAAACCTAGAAATTTCAAAAATTATCAATAACTGAAAAACATCGTTAATTTTAGAAGATTTTTTATAATTCGTACAATTTCATTTGATATCAATCTTTCATGGTTTACTTATATAATTGTTACAACCATACTATTTTCTCCGTCTACAAACAAAAATTGAATATTTGTTTGTTCAATCAACAAACTAAATATATTATAAATATAACTATATTCAAAAAATAAATATAAAAATATTTTCATCCGTCTACAAACAAAAATAATAAAAAAATATCTATACAAAGATCATTTAGAAATTTTTAAATTAAATAAACAATATTCACTTACAACATCATTTTCGCAAATGAAAAATAAAATAAAATTTCATGTTTGAAAATATACTCAAATCATAGTAAAATTAACAACGTATGAGAAAAATCTCTGCGTTTCACAAATTATAATTTTCAAGTAGACTAAAACATGGGTTCTTATGTATAGCTTTCAAGTTGCGTGATTGCCGATAGTTGGGTTACAAACTCTTGATGTTAACTACATAATTGCGAGGATCTTGATGAAACATTGTCGCATCGATCGAAATCGAGGAGGGCGAGAGACAGATCATGTACTTGAATCAACTCTCGAAGGTGGTTATAACAGCGGGGCATCAATTGAAGCGGACTACGAGCAGATAATTGCTCAGAAAAAATCTCGATTACGCACCCATGTGGAAGGAAATCGCCCTTTTATGACATTTCTTTTGCACGCAAAAATTGTCAGAACTACTTGGAAACTGTAAATATAAATCCTGTTGTCAGTAAAAATTTTTATTTCACGAATGCTCTACTAATCACAAAATATTTCTAGACTTCCTATTTTTAGATCCAAACACCATACTCTCTAAATATGAATCAGTCAAATATGACAGATTTTCAGTCAAATCTGACAGATTCAATATATAAAAAGCCGGCAACTGCAAATCAGTCAAACTTGACTGGCAGAATCTGTCAGATCAACAGAAGAATCTGTT
>JAPYZL010111937.1:0-10178 GCA_030522825.1 Platygaster orseoliae
ATATTTTTGTCTTAAATAGTTATATATATATATATATATATATATATATATATATATATATAAACAAAATTATATAGTAGCCCCTATTCGCCGAAATTCGTTGTTTAGGAATTATGATTTTTTAGAATTATAGTGAATTATTCAGTAATTTTAGGCTTCATTTGCAGAAAATGCCATCATTTCACTAAAAATGGCTCCATTGTTATGCTTTTTTTTCTGCGATCAGTTAAAACTTCATTTTAGAAAAGAAAATTTCAAAGACAAGCAACTTTTTGCTGTAATTTCTTGATCATCTTTCAAATGTACTAAAAATTAAATGAGTTTAAGGCCAGAAATTTTAACAATACTTCAATTTTTCCTTTCTTAATTTGTGTTTTCGAATATTATTATACGCTGACATGTATCACAAGCATTTTTAGTAATCTGAATATCGTTTCGAATGAGTTGTGATTTTTCTGTTTCCGTGTGATTGCATTACTTTAAATAGTTTCATTATCTACTAAATTATGTGTTTTATTCTGTAGAGATGGTTATAAAAATGCATGAGCATGTCTAAACTTTTCCCAATTTTGAATATTTTCAAACATGTTGCTTTAAAAGAAAATCAATAAAATCAACATTAGATTCAGTCATGTAAAAAAATGGCAAATCACAATGTTTTTGTTACACACATTTCTTTTAAAAAATCATATAATTTCCAAAAAGTTACTTGTCATTGAAATTCTCTTTTCTAAAATAAAGTTTAAACTGATGGCAGAAAAAAAGCATAACAATTGAGCCACTTTTGACGAAATGATGGCATTTTTTGTAAATGAAGCCTAAAATTACTGAGTAATTGTCACTATAACTTTAAAAAATGATAATTTCCAAACAACGAATTTCTGCATATAGGAGCTACTATATAATTTTGTTTATGTATATAACTATTTAAGAAAAAAATATGAATGAAAAAAAAAACTAATGGAATCCGACATTTTTGAAGTAAAAAATTTTTAGATTTTTTATTAAATTATAATAGAGAAAAATGTTTTGAAAAAATATCGTGTTTCATATTTTTTTCTTTAATAGGGACCTTTTACCTAAAAAAGGAAAAAAAAATTTCAGTGATCCGTCATTTTTTCGCAAAGTTATCACATTAAAAAATAAAAATTAACATGCGCCAATAGCCCAAAATCAAGTATTTAGCCAAATTTTCAAAAATTCCCCACGACGAAAGAACTCAAAATCGAGCAAAAAGAAAAAATACGTGTCTGATCGATTTCGATGTAAAAACTAAAAAAAAAATTTCATACAAAAAAAAATTTTTGACCCTAACTGCCTGAACGATTTCATTTAGAATGACCCTATTGTAACATAATTGTACCGATTTTCCAAGCGAATAATTGTTATAATATTGTGAATTCAAAAAAGACTGACATTCTAAAAATTCACTAAATTTTGTGATATTCAAATATTCGAACAATTTTCCAAATTTTATAAATGTAGTTGATGAGTAAATTTTGTAAAAATGACATACATATTCTAATTTCAGAAATTGCAAAAATATTAATACATATTGAAAAAATTACTTTTTTTTTATTAAAATTGGTTGCTAAGTAGCTACACCAAATTTTTTTCTCGAATCACCATTTTCAATTTCTCGTGCACCGCGATGATATCATTCACATTCTTCAATAAGTACTAAAATTCATAATTTTTGTCACAATATTTTAGAATATTTTAAAAATTATAGGACTCTTGCTAAATTTATTAATTATAAGTAATAGGAAAATGCTTGGAGTTGGAACATTTTTACATACATATGGAAACGTTAAAGGCTCTGGAAATTTGCGACAGCAAAAGTTCAACAAAATTGAGTCAAAAGTTTGGAGTATTTTTTTTTTTGCTCACTTGGAATACTGTTCTTTCTGCACGGAAAAAATTTTTTGGCAAAAATTACAAAAAAATTCAGGATTCACTGGTCAATAGAGAAATTTCGTCACTTTTTCCCAAAAAATTACAAAATTTCACTATTGTCCAGCGAATCCTGAATCTTTGGTAATTTTTGCCATAAAATTTTTTCCGTGTGTAAATTTAAGCTGAATTATTCAAAAATTGATTCTGAACATGAGAAAAAAAATATTCTGTATACTGCATTATTTTCAATATTTATAAGATTTTCCTATCATTTTCGTTTTAGTACTGTTAAAAATAATTTTTTTTCTCACCACAAATTTTTTAATTGGATGTTATACTTCAGTATTGCATGATAAAAGATTATTTTACATGACTAGTTGGAGAAATTTAGTAGTTCTCTTTAAATTTATAAAAATTAACCTAAAATCTATTGTTTCTTTATTACAGTTGTACACTTTTGTTTCAAAAGTTAGAAGATAGAGAAAGAATAACTACAATCTTATTCTTGGCCTGAAACTTGAAATCCTAATAGTTGGTCTATGGATTTTAAAAGTGCGAACGTTGCCAGGAAAAATTTCATACTCTAGATCATTAATTTATGCATTTTGCTTTAACGCACTCAAAACCGAAATCTTACCAATGTCAACTTTTCTCAAAACATTTTAAATCTATAGATACGAATACAATATGCATTTCGAAATGCCCTTGGACAAAAATGTTTACAAGTGTGAATATTGCCAAAAGGAATTTGCTAAAAAACAACTTCTAAGGAGGCACCTTAAAACACACACAGGAGAAAAACCTTACGCATGTGAAACTTGCGATAAAAGATTTGCCAGCAAAAGTCATTTACCAGCGCGTATTCGAACGCACACAGGAGAAAAACCTTACAAATGTGAAACTTGCGGAAAAAGATTTACCGAAAAAGGTCAATTAACAACGCAAATTCGAACGCACACAGGAGAAAAATCTTACGTATGTGAAACTTGTGGAAGAAAATTCGCACAAAAGGGTCATTTAACGCAACATCATAGAACGCACACAGGAGAAAAACCTCACATTTGTAAAATTTGTGGAAAAGGATTTGCCCGAAACTCTCATTTAACAAAGCATATGCAAACGCACACAGGAGAAAAACCTCATTCATGTGAAACTTGCGGAAAAAGATTTGCTCAAGATATTCATTTAAGACGGCATATTTATACGTACACAGGTGAAAAACCTTACCAATGTAAAACTTGCGGAAAAAAATTTGCCCAAGAAAGTCATTAAACAGTGCGTACTCGAACACATTCAGAAGAAAGACGTTACGAGTGTAAAATTTGCTGTAAAAAATATAAACAAGCATTAAACCTGAGGCCTCACCTTCAAAAGCACAGTCCATAAGAACCTCAAAAGTTTACTAATTGCAAGAAAGAATTTTTAAATGAATGTTGTTCGGAAATTAACATTATAATACAGAAAGTGGAAACAGAGCCTTGTAGTGTAAATATTGCAATACAGTATGCAATTTTAAATGATAGAATACAAAATAAACTTTATGCTTAATGAAAAAAGCACGCTAATAGTGTGAATAATCTGCTCAAAATTTTGGAAGTACGTTGAGTAATGAAAGAGCACACAAATCCAATACATGATCATTTTGTTGCAAAATTTTTAACGGACAAAGGCATTTTTCAAGGTGAGAATTTTTTGTATTATATTTACAATGATAGTTATACAATAATTAATTGTTTTTCATTCATTCTCATCACTTGATTCTTTTTTCGCAATTCTAACATTTTCCTGTTTTCCAGTATTTTACTGAACATGGCGATACTATATCAGATATTCGGACGCAAAAAGGAAGAGTATCTACAAAAAGCCACTGCTTATTAAGAAATTGCTAAGATAACATGTAAAAATAAAAAAAAATATTTTCTGCTGTGTGTTTCTCTGGATATTGTGTAAAAAATGCGACATACTCATCGAACAGTTTTATCGTGGACGCAGAATAAAAACATTGAATGTAGATTGAGTTATGATTTATTAGTTTATTATACTGCAAAATATGGATCATTATTCGAACAAATTTTTAATAAACTCATTATATGTACAAATTGAGTTATGTTAATATAATTTTTGTTGAAAATTATTTATCAAATCGTATTCAATTTTTTAGTTTTGTTTATTATGTATTTAGCTTTAAGTATTGGCAGATTCCAATGAACTTTAATTGATCCATCAAATCAGTCAGTAAATAGCTAAACCAACCAAGTGAAAAATATCGAACCAAATGTAAATGAAAAATCCCTAAATTCAATTGAAGTACCAATAACATAACTTTGTTAAAAAATATTTTCTTACCGACAGCACTTCAGCTTTCTTAATTTCTTATCAAATTCGATAGTAGTTTCCAATTTTTTGAACTTGTACTTTCATTCGATAAACAAACATTTCACTTGATAAGGAAAAATTGTTTTCACACTAAACTGAATTCGCTGAAAAGTTTATCCACATTTTTGTTTACTGCGTGCGTTACTGAAATTAATGTTTCTTATTGTAAAAAAACATTTTATGTATCTCCGTAGTAAAAAAAATTTTCTCAGCTAGTTATTATCATGTTTTCTTTAGATTTTCCGATTTTGAAGAATGCGAAATTTTTGTAAAAAATTGAGTATACTGTGAAATACGAACTTATAATCTTAATGCGTTTGTAATTTTCTTAGCGACCCCTTGCAACAGAAAATTCAAGGAGTTTAAATATTCCATAAATTTACTTCGAACTTTTAAAAAGTAAAAATTTATGGCATATATTGTATAAAATCTTAATCGCAATATGCCTGAGTCTAATATTTTTTCAGTGACTTTATGTGTAAATAAATTACGAGTTGAAAAATCATACAATACTTTTTTAAAGCGATTCAGATCAACATTCTTTATTTTGCAATAATCTAATTTTCATTTTTATTTTCACTTATTCTGATCATTTATTATTTATTAATTTATTTATCAATCAAGCTAATAATTATTCATTTGTTGTATTGTAATTTGTAATTCTTTAAGTATAATTTTTGTAAATATTTTTGTCAACATTCATGTCAGTAAAACTTGATTGAATTTTTACCTCAAGTAAAAACATCGATATTTTCTGATTTTCCTCATTACTGTTATAATTTAAATTATCATAATTATGTGATTTTCATTAATGACGATGACAAAATAAGAACAAAAAAACTCAATAGTTTCCTTTTCAGCATTTTCGAAGTATTATCGTCTCTTCCTTTACTGCCTGTCTTTCTTATCAGATTCCTCAACGACATCAACTGATACTGATAGTACAGTACTACAATAGGGTTTAATAGAACAATAAATCGAGTTCAGGTTTTTCTATCAATAGCATGTTTTTATGCTCTCAAGTTTGATAATACAGTTTATATAAAGTATTTTTAAATTTGATACAATATTTCAATGAACGTGAGACTTAAAATTCAATAGGTTTTTTTTTAATATTCATCACAAAATTTGCTTCATTACGCCACTGCTAAATTCAAAAAAGCCGTCACAGAAAAATGTTGAATAGATTCAAGTTTGGTCTGAAAATTTCCGATCATCAATTTGACTAATCTACAATAGACACTTTAGATAACGCAGTGCAATAGGTATGATGGACCTTTTTCATGGTCTGTTTCTGTAAAATAAATGAGCACCCACAATTTGGAGACAAAATACCTCTGTTACAAAAAAAGTCTTAATAACTTGAAGTTCGCATCAGAACCGATCAATTATCACTTTTAGTGAAAGCATAGTCGAAAACGTCTCAGGAGTCAGAAGTCAAGAGTCGCTGCACGGGTGCAGTCGTTCAAATCACACTTTCAACAATTGCTACAACATCTGACGTACGTGACAGTACGTGATGAAAATTATAGTTTATAATTAAATGTTGATGGTTGAACTGTAAAAAATTGTCAATCTATGTAACAACTGAGACCTAATCTTTGAACTTGGATTACATATTAAAATTAGTTATGTACATGTAATTACAAAATCGAAAATCTTCCAAGTTTTATATCTTCCGAGTTTTTCCCAACTTGACAAATTTTTTTTCTTTACTTGAATTTGTTTTTTCGTCAGCTTGTTTGTTAACAGTACATCAAAGCATGCCATTTTTTTCTATATGAAAAGTTTTTTTTAGTGCATTTTTTAAAACACTTCGCAGTTATTTTTCTCAATTTCGAATTTCGATATGGAAAGTTTGAGTTCTCGAAATAGATGCTGGTATTGAGAAATGTAGCACATATTTTGTTTTTGTGGTATTAATGATGACATTAACAAGCAGTTCCGAAAATTCCCCCCACCCCTCCACCCACATACCAATCTTCTCCGAGGAAAAAAATTGGAGTTAAGTGAATTAGAAAAATTCTTGAGTTTTTACCGAGTCTTTTGTAAAAAATTACGAAAATTACAACCGGAAAATAAAGAAAAATTGAAAAAAAGGTCAGAATTGGGAAACTGAAAATTCAAATGTTTTTAACATTTTCGTTATTCCGAAATTAACGTCATGTATAACATTTTGTTAAATTTTGTTATTCTAACATAACTGTACAGATTTTCCAAGAGAAAATTGTTACATTTTTGTAATTTCCAAAAAGACTGAAATTCTAAAAATTCACTTTATTTTATGATATTCAAATATTCGAGCATTTTTCCAAATTCTATAAGTGTAGTTGATGAAGGAATTACGAAAAGTTGTCATACATTATGAAACAACAGAAATTGAAAGAATTTCAATATTGTAAAAAATGATTTCTTTTTATGCAAATCAGCCAATACGCTCGTGCTTGCTCCGTGCCTACACCAAATTTTTTTCTCAAATCACTACTTTCATATTCTCGTCCACCGTATTCATATCATTCGTAATATTCAGGGCCGGATTAAGCGGAAGTGCCGCCCCGGGGCAGTAGAAAAAATGCCGCCCCATTTTCGAAAATAAATAGCTAAAAAAAGGTCAATACTTTTTTGTTATCGGAAAACGATGTTTGTTAAAAGATTGACGATATTTTTTTTTTAGAGATAAGAGATTCCTTTCACCTTCGAAAATTTTCAGCTTCTTACAGTTTTGCCGCTCCCAAAATTTTGCCGCCCTGGGCACGTGCCCATGTTGCTCTTGCTTAACTCCGGCCCTGTTCGTATTCTTCAATGATTACTAAAATGTAGAATTTTCGTCACATTTGTAATATTTTTTAAAAAATGGGACTTTTGCTAAATGTATAATTATGAATAGTTGAAAAATGCATGGAGTTGGTGAATTTTAAAATACATGGAAATGATAAACGCTCTGGAAATTCGCGACAAAAAGTGTTGAACGAAATTGGTTCATAAGTTTGGAGCATTTTTTTTTTTTTTTGACTACTCAAAATACTGATTTTTCATGTAAATTTGAGCTGAATTATTCGAAAATTCAATTTAAACACGAGAAAAAAAATTAACTCGGATATTGCTCTATTGTAATGTTGAAAGATTATCGCATGATTTTCGTTTTGGTACGACTAAAAAAAATTTTTTTCTCGCCACAAATTTTTAATTGGATGTTATAATCGGCTATTGCACGATGAAAAAAAGATTGGTTTACATGATAAGTTGGTAACATTGAAAAGTTGTGTTTATATTTATAAAAATCCTTCTGATAAATATTATTATTTTTTGATTATAGTGGTACACTTGTCTCAAAAAGTACAAGATGGAGGAAAAGGCATTAGAATCAGATTCTTGGCCAGGATTTATTAACCCTAAGGAGTTGGTCTATAGATTTTATAAGTGCGAACATTGCCAAAAAAAAAATTTTCTACTCTACACCATTATTTTGCTTCAACGCACTTACAACAAAAACTTTATCTATGTCAACATTGCCCGAAACAATTCAAGTCAAGAGACGAATACACTTTGCATTTTAAAATACACTTAGAAAAAAATATTTACGATTGCGAACATTGTCAGATGAAATTTGAACAAAAACATCTTTTAAAGAGTCACCTGAAAATACACACGCGAGAAAAACTTCACCAATGTAAAACTTGCGGAAATAGATTTGTTCAAAAATGTCAATTAACAGTGCATATTCGAACGCACACTGGAGAAAAACCTCACGTATGTAAAACTTGCGGAAAAAGATTTATCAAAAAAAGTTGTTTAACGACGCATATTCTAACGCACACAGGAGAAAAACCTTACCAATGCGAAACTTGCGGAAAAAGATTTGCCCAAAATAGTAATTTAACAAAGCATATTAAAACGCACACAGGCGAAAAACCTCACCAATGTGTAACTTGCGGAAAAAGATTTATCGTAAAAAGTTGTTTAACGACGCATATTCTAACGCCCACAGGAGAAAATCCTTACCAATGTGAAACTTGCGGAAAAAGATTTGCCCAAAATAGTAATTTAACAAAGCATATTAAAACGCACACAGGAGAAAAACCTCACCAATGTGTAACTTGCGGAAAAAGATTTGCCAAAAACTGTCATTTAACAAGGCATATGAAAACGCACACAGGACGAAAACCTCATTAATGTGAAACTTGCGGAAAAAGATTTGCGAAAAAAAGTCATTTAACAGAGCATACTCGAACACACTCAGTATAAAGACGCTACGATTGTAAAATTTGCAGTAAAAAATGTTAAGAATCAACACACTTGAGACGCCACCTTCAACAGCGCAATCCATAAGAACCTCAAAAGTTTCCTAATAGCAAGAAAGAATTTTGAATTATATTGTTCGGGAATTCACATTATACTACAGAAAGCAGAAACAAAGTCTTGTAGTGCAAATATTGTTATACAGAATGCAATTTTTAATGACAAAATAAAAGAAAAAAACTTCATGTCCAATGAAAAAAGCACCCTTATGGTGTGAATAATCTTCTTAGAGTTTTGAAAGTTTGTTGAGTAATAAATGAGCACAAAAATCTAATTACACGAGAATTTCGTTGGAACGTTTTGATCGGACAAAGGCATTTTTCGAGGTAAGAATTTTTCAGTATCATATTCACAATGAAAGTTATTCAGCAAAATGGTTTTAATTCATAGTAGTCACTAGATTCTTTTTTCGTTACTTTAATATTTTCTTTAAAATAATCTTGTCTTTTTTTAAATCCAACATGAAGTACATTTTTTTTGAAGGTACATTAGGTTGAAATGATGAACATTATTTCCAGAATTCAACTCAACATCGCGATACTGGATCAGATATTCGGACGCAAAAAGTAACAGTAACTACAAAAGGCCAGTCCACTTTCAGAAATTGCGAAGATTACATGTAATAAAAAAAAAGTTTCTGCTGTGTATTTCTCTGAATATGAAAAAAATGTGACATACTCAACGAACAGTTTGAACATGGACGATAAATAAAATCATTGAATGTAGATTGAGTTTTGATTTATCCTTGCAAATTCTTGCAAGGATCATCCTTGAATTTAGAAATCTTCTCAACAAAAAATTCAAGGACTTGAAATATTACATAAATATACTTTGAACTTTTACAAAGTAAAAAGTAATGGCATATATCGTATAAAATTATAATAGTAATAATGTCTTATATTTTTTCAGTGACTTTTTATTTGAATCAACCCAGGTACAAATGAGTAGATCTTTAGATATCTACATGAGATCTACAGAGATGCCCGATTTGGGTACATCTTTGTAGATCTACGTAGATCTACAGTACATCTATAGAGATGTACCTAAATCGGGCATCTTTGTAGATCTACGTAGATCTATAGAGATGTACCTAAATTGAGCATCTCTGCAGATCTACTTGAGTAAATCTACTGTAGATCTACTTGAGTAGATCTTAATCAACAAATAGCACTATGAAAATCTTCATAGATCTACCAGCAGATACATGGAAATGACCGGAGATCAACAAATAGATCTATAAAGATCTTCAGAGATCTACCAGCAGATCTATGGAAATGACCAGAGATCAACAAATAGAACTATAAAGATCTTCATAGATCTACCAGCAGATCTATGGAAATGACCAGAGATCAACAAATAGATCTACAAAGATCTTCGTAGATCTACCAACAGATCTATGGAAATCAACTGAGATCTACAAATTGATCTATAAAGATCTTCGTAGATCTACCAACAGATCTATGGAAATCAACCGAGATCTACAAATAGATCTATAAAGATCTTCGTAGGTCTACCAACAGATCTATGGAAATCAACCGAAATCTACAAGTAGATCTACGAAGATATACGGAGATCTAGTAGTACATCTATAAGAATCTATGGTGATC
>JAPYZL010111975.1:0-14878 GCA_030522825.1 Platygaster orseoliae
AGAATTCTGCCGCTGATTTTATGGCTGCTCGAAAAGAGGGCTGTGTTCACGCGATTCATCGTAAAAAAGCGGCCATTCTAACACATGCATGGAAAAAAAGTATATTTATATTATGCATGTCCGTTTTGTACCAACATCTCATCAATATTTTCAATAAGATCGTATACGTATAAATTTACTAATAAAGTGTCATAGACCGCTACTTTAATATTAATTGTGAATTTTGTTTTTTTTTGTATAGCAATATATGTTACTAAATAAAAAAAACTTTATCAAATATCATGATTTTGTTTACATTTGGTATTAAATTCGTGTGTCTGTCTTATAATACAATATTGTTTTTAGAATCTTTAATATAAAGGATAGTGAAATAATTAAAAACAAAAAATTAAAAGTATTTGGGTAGATCATAACTTTTTGTAATGTTTTGAGCTCTTGTGATTTTTTGTGGAGTATTTAAATTTTTAGATTTTGTGACTTAATGTGATTAGTGTTTTAGTGACTTTTCAATTTTTGTGAATTTTTATGATTTTTAGTTTTTAGTGACTTTTTGTGGAGATAATTTTTTGTAATTTTTTGACTTTTTGTGATTTTAGATTCTGTGACTCTTTGATTTTGTAAAGTTTTATGATTTTTTGTGACGTTTTGTGATCTAGTGATATTTTTTAATTTTGTGAATTTTTATGGTGTGTGTATGTGTGATATTTTAACAGTGAAGCGAGGGTGTAGGTGTGGGAGTAGGCCATATCAGTTTGTTGATAACAATATGCCTATAACCTTCAGACGGACTTGATTAATAACTTTGCAAAATTTCAAGACGTTTCGTGCAATAGTTTTGAACTTATTAGGATACAACATGCATTCACATTTATATACATAGCTAGATCGATAGATTAAAAAATTTCAGAACACTTTGTATCGTAAAGGATTTAACTTCAGAAAGCTATATACAAATTTTAATTGTCTGTTGTAAATAAATTTCTAAAATCATAAAAATTCAGTAAATATCGATACTTTTGTTGCTTATAAAACTCGAATGATTAATTTTAATTCTTGCAGATGTTCCCCAGAACTAGCGCCACTCGCCATACGAAACAAACTGAAAATTGATCCAGACTCAAGATTTTCCCACTCTGGAAAGTTTCCAGAACTGTACCTGAAACTCACAGCAACTTGTCCCTCTTCAACAGCGAACCGTCTCCCTCCCGTTTTCCACTGGGAAATTAGCAACCGAAACTACTGACAAAAGATTTCCAATTCAATTGTTTTATAGATCGCGATCGTTTTAACGTCATCTCTCTTGTACCTTTATTTTCAGATCTATCGATCACGTTGATGAAAGAGATAAACATTTTATTATCCAACAATTGTTTCCGTATAAATTTTTTTATTCGTTATAATTACAAGGCAAATATTCACCAAATTAATTTTTAGCAACTACAGCAATGTTCTCGTCGAGGTCGTCCGTTAATCTTGCTGGCATCCAGGATGTGCTGTTTAATTTTCTAGCCCTGGCTTCTAAGATGCTGTAGGCAAAGTGGTTCAACAGTATACCTGAAGGAATCGCAACTCCCTGGAATCGATAAAGTTCGCCGTCCTCGGAATTTATTTTGTGGATAGCTGCTACTGTGATTCTTCCAATGATTCCCGTGTTGCCTGAAAATAAATAAATAACCATTGTGTAAATTTAATAAAGTAAATTTAAAAACAAGTGAATGATGAATAAAATGAGGTTTTATCGATGGGTTGAAATATTACACTCATAACTTTAAATATTTTAATTTATACAACTTTTTCCTCACCAATCATAGGTCCTTTACTAATATCAATATGATCCCCCATCCTATACAGAGTGACCAAATTTTCACTATGCCTCGCAATATCCGGTATTTGCTTTGATTTAAACGGATTATCCTCAAACATTTCCATCGCTATTTCTTCGCTGACTTGTAATCTCTCCAAAGGCAACCGTTGCTGGGTAAGTTTGACGAAAGCTGCAGAAAGTGCACGGAATTCAGCATCCGTGGGTTTCCATTCAGGCATATCAATGTAAGCATCGTGCACGAAACTCCCTGATTTTAAATTGGGCGATGTGAAACTGTGTAGATGCACGTTTATGTCGTCCCTGAAAATAAACATGTAAAAGAAATATCGCAGGAGTCTATAATTTACAACCAATTCCAATGATTTAATACTTGAACGAATTATCGATGACGGCTCCTAAAATGAAGGAACACGATCTCCAAAAAGCTGCATTGACAGCAATTGTTTCAGGCATTTTCATGTTCAGGAGTCGCAGGGAGCAACTTTCTGGAATTGGTCTGTGCATGTCCCAAAGTTTGTCGTTCAACATGGCCACAGCTGAAGCGTTGGTGACACCGTCAGAGAGATGTCTGGCGCAGTCGTGAGGAGTCGACAAATTTTTGTTCATCATTAGAGTAACTTCTTCAATGGGGGAATAATATTTGACCTCGATTTTTTCGATCCTTCCCACTGCTTTTCGCTGGCGTTCATGTTCTTTCTGGAAAAGCTCGTTTCGTCGTTCTTTGGCGAGGGATTTGGAAATCGTGCTTGCATTTCGAGTTTTGATTTGGGATTGGTGCCGAGCGCCAAGGGAACAGAGAGTTTTGAATCTGGAAATTTTTTAATTGTTTTTGTAAGTGACGTAAAAATGATGAAATAGGGAGTTTTATGTTATGACTGAAATAATGAATTCTTGATAATTCCTGAGTTAAAGAAATTCAGATTTAATGTAATATTGAATTTTAAATTGCTTGGATTTTTTATTTGAGAATAAAAAAACAATCTCTGAACTCATACATAATTTTTTTTAGATTATTTTTAAAGTGTTCCTATATGTTTTATTCAATAAGTTTTATATATATTTTTTTTATTTATTAAATAGGTCATGTAAAATTTAATATAAATTTTATTCGAATTTTGGGGTATATAAAAAAATAATTGGAATATAAAAGTATGTTGTAATCAAAAAGATAGGGAATAATTTTTTTGTTCGTTTTCCTGTCAAATTTGGACTTTTTTATTAGGTTGACTTTTGACACAATTTTTATTGAGAGGTTTGAGAATGACTTCGCAATAGTCGAAACGTCAATGTAAAAATAAATTAAAAATTGGCTCGGAAAACTATTAAAAAAAATTATTATTATTAATATTGTTTACAGCTGATCAAAGTAGCAATAGTTGAAAAGAAAAAAAATTCTTATATTTTGATAGTTAAATAATCGAAACAGGTATTTGACTGTCAACTTTTCTTTTTTCTGAAAATCATTTAAAAAATCGATAAAAGATACCATTTATTATTTTAACAGATATTTCAAATATTGATAATTATAAAAAAAAAAAAAACAAATATACGAAATAAAATAATAAGATTATGAATATAATTTTCACATTTTTTAACTAGAAAAAAAATATTGATTCAAAATATTGCATTATTGTTATCACAGAAAAAAGTATTGTTAACTTTTCATTCCCATTGTTTTTTTATAAAAAATTCAAGGCATAAACTCAATAAAACATTTAAAAAATCAATTTAAATGCATTAAAAAATAGAAAAAAAAGAGTCGAAATCAACGACATAAATATTTATATTTTTTCAAATAAAAAAAATGCTTCAGTAATATTCTTTATGAAAAATGACAAACTCTGAAATAATAAATTTTTACGAAACGTCTGAAATAAGTTGATCAGATTTTATAAACAAATACAATTTCAGGAAACAAAATTTATTGTCCACAAGTCTAAACAATGGCAACAAACATATTTCAAAATACTTTCGAAAATACAGAAACCTGAATAAAGTAAACAAAAATTTTCCACTGACAATCAAAACTGAAAACAATTTGTTTTGTTTTGTTTTTTGTTAACAATGATCAAGTGTAAGAATCGTGTTTTATAATTTTAATTGAAATGGTAATGAACGAATAAACGGCATGAAAAAGTTATGAATTTATTTATGAGTTTTTAATTTCGATTCTCACCCTTGCAAATGCATTTTAAAGTTAGGTTATAAAATAACACTGTATTTTAAACTGTCACGCGATTCAGAGATTCATGAGAATATAAAAAATGTATACGTAGATTAAAGAACTTAGAATATTATTTTCATAGTATGTTACGTAAAATGTTGATATTTTCTAAGGAAAACTAATCATGTATACATTGACAATATTGTCATTCTGAAAACTGCTTTACCATCATTGGTTACCACTGATTACCACTTACCATCAGAGCAGCCGTTAACGGATAATAAAAAATGGCGGAGAAATTTAAGAATTTGAAAATATTCAACCTGTGAAAAAATCTTGAAAGAAGTAAAAGTTGTAAAGAATATTCAATTGATTCAATTATATATTCTTAGAAAAATGATTGTTTTATTCATAGAACTAAAATGCGATGAAAATAAGTAAAAAAAAATTTCCGATTATTACGATTAATAAAGATGGAACATACATTGAAAATTGAGAAATTTCGTATAAATCAGAAGATAACAATTGTTTAAAAAAAAAATAAAATTTACGTACAAATCAGGAATATTTGTTTTTTAAATAATAAATTGGAAATGCGAATAAATCAAAAGGCCGTTATTTAAATTAGAGTTAAACTTTATATATATCTAATTAGGCTTTTTTTTGCTGCAGATTTGCTAAAAAATTTTGCAATTTTCTAACTCGGTTAAAATTTGATGGCTCGATCTTTATCATTTTTATACAGTAACACTTCATTTTTCTTTTTCGCAAATCAATCGCATGAGTGAAAAATTCTTGGACATGTCACTTTTCTCGTTTTTTTGCATCTCAATGTACGCAAGAAAATTTAGTAAATTTACAAGATAATTTTACAAACTTTAAGAATACTGAAAAAAGAAAAGAAGAGAAAAATACAGGAAATCTGTAAGAAATATATTTGTTTTAACTTATTAAAATTGAAGATCTTTTATAAAATTGGAAAATTTCTTACAAAAATTATAAGTTCATAAAAAAATGTAAAGGGCTCAAAAATTTGTTGATAAAAAATTTACAATTTTTTATAAAACTGTCTGTCTCTTTTATAAGAAAAAATTTATTCATAAAGTTTTCATAAGCTCTCTCTATGAAAAATAGTATATTACTGCAAGTTTTGGAAATATCGGTTGCGACGAAACGGAAGTTTGCAGCCCGAGGCGAAGCCGAGAGCTGTAATCGTTTCGTCAAAATAGGCAATTTCCAAAACTCACAGGACGATATTTTATTCACAGTTCGCTAGTAATTCACGTCCAAATATCCGATTACTAGCAAATTGTGAATAAAAATTTTTTTATAAGAATTTTATACGGTTGACTCTATGAAACATGGAATTCTTATGAAAAATTTCTGATTCTAATAAAAATTTGTCTTTTTTTATAAGAACCGAAGAAACTAGGGTAGAATCTCGGGTATAATTTTGTTACAAAATTTCTTTGAATATTCAAACATGTTAGATCATGTTAAAACGATGAAGATGTTCAAAAAAGAGAAAATACCGTAAAAAAATTTTTGATCTTATTATAAATTTTTTCAATATTTGGATCTTATAAGATCTTCAAACTTAATTAAGTTTTGAGAGTCTTCAGTTTTGGATGTTTTAGATTAGGTCTTTTCGTTTAGATATTAACGATTTTTTCAAAAAACCCTTTTCGAAATTTTATCTGCCTACGCTTTTGTATAACTGATGATAGGGGTTTTCTCGAATCAAACTTAATGTAAATGATATAAAAAGGCGCAAGCGCACGGGATTCCCCACCTTATCAGTGCGTTATCTCGTGTGGGTGGGAGTCATTGGCGTGTCCAAAGGGTTATTTAGTAGAGCAGAGCGCGCGTGCCGCGATGCTTTGCAGTGTTACCTGCATCTTCATACCTATTTCGCTCGGAATCGTTCCTCTGGCAGTTTTTTTATCGCAATTCTTTCGGGTCAAATGCGCTTTACCACCAGGCACAGGTCCGTTTCCCCCCCTCTTAATAAAAATATTTTCCAAAATACTACACTGAAAAACTGATTTGGTTCATTTAAACAAATTTTTAGTTCAGGAATCAAATGTTATTAGCCTCCAAAAAATTTTATTTCAGAAAAAATAATTTGTTTGTCTGAATTAAAATTTTTCTAAGTTAACCAAATTGGTTTTTCAAGGTAATAATTCAATTTTTACTTTGAAGAGAGTGCAAATAATTGAGTTTTTCATTAAATGATGGAAACGATTTTCGAAAAGAAAAATTTTGTGACTGTGACTGTGACTGTGAGTAAGTAAAATTGAGGAATGAGGGATATTTTACCAGAAATCAGTGGAATGTCATTGAAATTGAGGGAAATAGGTAATATTGTAACAGTATGAGAATAAGAAAGTTTAGAAAATCTTTTATTGTTATCGTCAGTTTGAAAAAAATCATTTAAATATTTTTCGTAGTTTTTGAAGGAAAGTTCGAGTCTTTTCTGATAAATGTAGAGGACTATTTTTTTAGACTTGTTGAAAACCTTTATATGTTCGACAAATTTGTATTAAATTTCAAAAGTTTTGAATTGTTCGCAGTATATTTTACATTTTGAAAATTTCGCGGAATCAAAAAACATTCAAAACTTGAAGAAAAATAAAAAAATTTTCATATAATTTGCAAATTCTGTGCAACATAATGTTTATTCGAGATATATTTTCGTTTTCGGATAAACATATGTGAAAATTGAAAAGAATTTATAAATTACAAATGCTTAACATTCCGAAAATTTCAACGAATATCAATGATTTTAAGAAAATCAAAAGGTTTGCAGAATTACAAAAAAAGTTCATCAATTTTGTAGCTAGTCTTCTTCAGCACCATATTTCTAAAAAATATGCATGATAAAATTTGAAATGATTTGTAAAGTTTACACTGTATTTGAAATTTCAAACATTTTGTAAGATGGAAGAACATTGAAAATTCCGTAGATTTTTTATAATTTTATTCAATTTGAAAAATTCGTGTAATGTATTTCATAAAATACTTCTAAATTTTGTATAATGTGAAAATTTTTTATTTTTGTCATCAGTTTTAATGCTGTTCAAATATTTTCCGTTTTTTCATAAACATCTGTGAAGCTTAAAAAGTATTAAAAAATTACAAAGAAATGTTTGAATGCTGAGAATTCCGAAAATGATTCTATGGAATTTAAGTGATTCGTATAATGTCGAAAAATACTGATAAATGTAGCTTGTGTTTATTATTATATTTCTCCAAAATGTGCATGGTATAATTTGAAATATTTGTACGATTTCATTAGATGTTCCTAAATTTTAAAAATCATAAAATCGGACGTAGTTGAAAATTGCGTTTATTCAAATAAACTTATAGAGTTTTGAAAAATAGTAAAATTTTAAATAAGTTGTGAAAAAAATTAAAAAAAAAACCTTTTTTCGACGAGTTTATTCAAAGTCAAACACAGTTTCTATATCAAAAAGCACACGGTTCGCAGTATAGCAAATTATCGATAGCCGCGTGACCCCACGAGAAAATGCACTTCCTTTTTTTAATAGCAAAAGTTTGCATGTTTTTTCCTCTCACAGACGAAAAAGTAATGATCTAATTTAGGTTGTTTTGACGTTACACATTCCCTTGTATGATGAACATTTTAAATTGCTGTTAAAGGGCAATCCAATTGTCGAAAATTACCGGTTGTAAACGCTGAAACGCCCGTAGAAATAGGCTTGCAAATCTATTGAAGCCAACTACTTTCCACATAACATTAGAACGGATTGCTTTCTGAATGGAAAAAAAAGTATAGAATGAATCTTTCACTATATTTTTTTTCCATTGTTTTTTTTTTTCATTTGTTCATGACTTTGATAATAGTACTATTTTCAACTAAGCATTAGATTGAAACTGATTGCTTTCTGAATTGAAAAAAGAATTTCAGGAACGTTTTTCAAATTGCAAAAGAAATTAAGATAACTAATTTTTTGAGGATATTTTTGAAAATGTTTGAGTTGTGGATGAGTTTCAGTTAGATAATTGATGGTGGAAGCGAAATGAGCAAATTCGTCTTCGTGTTGTCGAGGAACAAGTGAAGGTATTCCGAGCCTTCTCTAATTACAGTTGCGATGTAGCGAAATCAGGGGGACCTATCGTGATTTCGAGCAAAATTCACCATAGGAACTTCCTCCTCTATCGATTTAACACTTCCACTTTCCGCTAAAAATACCTTCGCACTACGGTGTTCTATATACATTTCTCGTGATCATAGTTACGTTATTTATTTTGTTACGGGTCCAGAGTTTTTTTCGCTGGAAGGTATAAAAAAAATCAAGGTTATATTTCATATCAATCAGTCCTTACAAAAACTTTCTATTCATTTGTAGGATTTTTTTTATTCACTTATAGAATTTTGCTAAAAAGTTGCATAGGAAATTTTCTATGTTCTTTAAACTTCTATACAAAATGGGAAAATTTTCATACCTAAGGAAGAAAAAATTGCGATTGTGCAAAATCCAAAAATCAGTAAATGGGAATCAGTAAAGTAAGGAAGTAGGAAGCACATGATTGAATTTGATTGATATAGAAAATAATGTTTTTAGGAAACCGAGTTTAAGGGCATATTAATGAGGTTTTTTTGGAACGAAAATTTCGATATTTCAAGTGTAAGAAATTGAATGTATGTAAAATTTTCGAGTTTTAAAGTTATATAGTTTCGAGACTTTATTATTGAGGATTTCGATAATTATCAATGAAGAAATTATTATCTAAACATTTAGGAGTTTTAATGTAAATCGAATAGAAAATTTGAAAAGGTGTTTTTTCTGACACAGAGTAAATAGTTAATCGACTCAAAAATTTCTCATGTCTGCGACGAGAAAATTAAGGAAATGAACTTTTTTAATTCTTTTTGAGTTTTGTAATTGTTTATTTAGAAACAAAAAATATTATCGTACATATTTCGGAGACATATGATAATGCACAGATTCTAGAAATTTATGAAAATCTTCTTCAACAAATTCAAACGTTTTTTGATTTCGCAAAATTTGAGGAATTTGAAATATACTGCGAACAACTCAAACTTTCGCAATTTTATACAAAGTTGTCGATCATATACAGGTTTTCAGCAGATTTAAAACAATAAAGACTCAAATTTTTCATTCAAAACTACGAAAATTATTTAAATGACATTGAAACTAATGATAACAATTAGAATTTAGGTTTATTTTAAGAAATTTGACAACTTTTTTAAAATAAATAAAATTAATGAAAACGTACAGAATTTTTAATATTCTTCCATTTAATACAAAATTTTCGAAATTTCGAACATCATTCAAAATCTTAAAAACTTTCCATATTTTTGAGAAACACAATAATGAACACAAGCTACAAAATTAATCCAAATTAATAAAAATTCTACAAATGATTTTAATTCTATAAAATTATTGAAAATTTTGGAAATTTTCGATGGTTTATATTTTTCGGGAAGTTCACCATTCAAATATACAAACTATTCGTAATTTTTTAATAGTTTTTAAGTTTGAAAGATGTGAATTTTTTGCAATGGAATTTAATGCATAATGATTGTACTCTGACAACGAAAAAATAAGCTACTGCTGCAAAAAAAATTCGTTCTCTCAAACTGTGTTTTCCCTGTATCTTGGAAAACAAAATCCCAAGTTCTGAAACTTCTCTAAAATTTTCATCAGTTTCAACTCGTGGATTTCCTGCGAGGAAAGTTAGCCCTTATTAAAAAAAGTCGATATTCTTGCGTGTCGCATACAGCGCTGCCAGATTCTGATTTGTTTTCTCCCTCTATCGTCAAAAAAGACGTAAGCTTGTCCTTATCTAGTATGAATTTTTCCGTACAATCTGGCAGCACTGGTCGCATATCCGGGATAGGCTGTATCATTTCATTTCCATTCCCTGTGACTCTCAATAGTTTTTGTTTCCTGTATTGGACGTTCAAAAAAAACAATGCAATTTTTTCCGTAGACAATGCAAATTTCATGACGCTAGATCGCGTGATCGCGTGAACGGGCGTCTTTCATGATTAGCTTCGATGATTATGATTCACTGTGCTCGGTTGTTGATCCTCGCTCAAACGTCTTCTCTCGTGATAGTGTACTCTCCAAGTTACCTTCGAGTACTAGCTTCTATTTAGCTTTAATCTAGTTTAAGAGGATTCACGAAAATGGCTGTTTCACTTCGCACAGAATTCAATTTCAGCTCTGAACAGTTTTATCGTGTAAATAACTCACTTCGAGTTTCACGAGAAAGTTGCTTATGATAAAAATCAAACACTTGACATCGGATCTGAATATCTATTAATTGAAATTCGAGAAAAATCAGTTTTTTCGATAAGTATTATAGCAAAAATCAAAAAATTTAATTTGCAATTTTTCGGCCATTTATTGAGTTTGTTCCAGGATGACGTAGGATTTTCGAAAATTTCGATTTTTCGATAAATGACGAACAAATTTCTAAAAAAGTCATTTTTCACCTATATTTTTCAAGTTATTATTATTATGTAAAACGGGTTCGTGAAAATTCTTGGAGGATAGAATTTCGTAAATTTCATCGTGAAAAAAAACTGCTTTATATCTAGAAAATTCCTAAAATTTTTGTATTTTCCGGAATGCTAGGATTATAAATACTAATTTGAAAGAAAAAAATTTGTTTTAATTTTTTGTAAGTTCAAGGTTGGCCTAACCCCTTAATTACGAAGGGCATAAAAACGTGCCAAGCCGCAACGTTATAAACAAACTGGAACAAACATTTTTTCAATAGTAACAGGTTCGTCGAAACGGTGACGTTTTATGTAAGAACGACCCATTTCCACGGTCCGCTTGTGTTTCCGGTCCGGAAGTATCGAAGAATCACTACGCGCATTGAAATTTCGCAGTGGAATGACACTTTGTGACATTCTCACGAACAAAAAAAATTTACTTGAGTTTTCAGAACGAAATTTGGAAAATAAAATTTGGTATATTGTGAATAAATAGTACACTTAGACAATGTTATGAATTTTGGATAAACGAATGATGATTATAGCGATTTTCGGGATATTCGACTAATTTGTTTAGAATTTTTTTCCGATCTATTATTCAGTTAGTTTCAATTTTCTTTTCTATGAAACACATTTTTTCATGTTAATTTCATATAATAAATAAAAATTTCCCATACAATATTTCTTGTACCTAATTTCACCTAACTTTGTATTTTATAAGGGTTTTCTGCGGTTTTTCTGCTAGTATAACTTATTTTATCTCAGCTTACATGTTTTTTTGTTTCATCGAGATTCTCGACGTTTATTTGTTTAGAAGACAATCTTTGGAAAATTTTGGATAAATGAATGATGATTATTGCGATTTTCGGGATATTCGACTGATTTGTTCAGAATTTTTTTCCATTGAATCTATTATTCAGTTACTTTCAATTTTCTTTTCGATGAAACACATTTTTTCATGTTAATTTCATATAATAAATTATAATTTCCCATATTTCTTGTACCTCATTTCATCTAATTTTGTACTTAATAAGGTTTTTCTGTGGTTTTTCTGTTAGTTTTACTGATTTTAATTCAGTTTATGTGCTTTTTGTGTCATTGAGATTCTCGACGTTTATGTGTTTAGAAGACAATCTTTGGAAAATTTTGGATAAACGAATGATGATTATTGCGATTTTCGGGATATTCGACTAATTTGTTTAGAATTTTTTCTATTCAATTTATTATTCAGTTACTTTCAATTTTCTCTTCTATGTAATACATTTTTTTGTTGTCATTTCTCATAATAAATTAAAATTTCTCATATTTCTTTAACCTAATTTCATCTAACTTCGTACTTAACAAGGTTTCTCTACAATTTTTCTGTTAGTTTAACTTATTTTAATTCAGCTCACATGTTTTTTGTTTCATTGAGATTCTCGACGTTTATTCGTTTAGAAGACGAAATAGTCTTGATCGGGCACTTCCCGGCGCGGCGAGTTCACCTTCAGGATTTTTTCTGGACCGGGACGGAAGACGCGCCCCCATGGCTCGACCCGGAGCAGTCGCTGATTCTTCACGAAACGAAAACCATCTACCACGCAACGACCATTTACCTCCCTAACGAAAATCAAAACGGCTCGGCCGGCTCCGTCGACCCCAATTCGACGGTCATACCCACATGCCCGACGTGCATCAATCCTTCCCCCGCGACGGACGACGTCGATCAAGACATTGAAATCCTCGTCGGAGACGACCCTGGATTAAGGTCAGTCCAGGACATTCCACAAGGAGAGAGTCTGACATTTTCATCACCGGTTTTTATCGAAATCTGCAATTATATGATTTTTGAAATTTGAGGATGTTGTGGTGAAAGGTGAAATTACAGTTTTTTCAGGTTTTTCCAAGTTTTTCTTGAAAAAAAATTCTTGGAGAAAGAGGCAAATATTTGGTACAATGAAGCAATTCATAATCAGAAATTTCTGAATACTGGAATGAGGGAAAAAAATGTATTTTCGATTGAATTTAGGTATTGGTTGCTGACGGTTCTCCAGGGAAGCGGAACATTACCCCCTAAAGTTGAATTGCGCTTGGCTCGACTGTATCGAACCGCATTCGCTAGGCAACAGCACCGCCGCCTTGGACTTGCTACTGATTCTTACGCGAGACATCAAAGGAAACGCCGCTCGTTAGTTCGTAAATTCATATCGGTACGAAAATTGCCGGGATTTGAGAACATTTCTCAGCGATATCAGGGATTGGAAAATACCTTTAAGGGCTTGATTTTTTATTCTGAATTCGAAATTTAGAGCTCGCATAAAATTCGCATGTTCACTTTATTGGAATTTTAGAATTTTTTGAGGTGATGTAAATGGGGATTTTTTTAGTTGGAAGATTTTTGTTTGGGAATGGGGAAAATTTGGAATTTGAGATTCATTTGAATGAAATTTGGAAGGGACTTGAAAATTATAGTATTTTTATCTAGAATTTAAATTTTTCTAATAATTTATTGGAAAACAGGAAAAGAAAAAGAGATTTCAATAGTATTTTTAGTATTTCTTGTTTTTTTCAGAATCTATAAAATTTTGTCGGATTATCCAGTATTTTTACGACTTTCCGGTATTTTTCTGGAATCCTATAATAATTATCAGAATCGCATATTCAAAGATTGAAATTCAAAGAGTTTTATAAAAAAAATCACAATCACAAAGATTCTTATCTTTGCGTAAATTTACAGTAATTCTCAATTTAAAAATTTTGTAGAATTTTTAGTATTTTCCTAGATTTTATGTACTATATATTACCTAAAATAATTTACTGAAATTCTCATCTTATTATTTCAGAACCACAATAACACGAGTCTGACATTCCCGAAACCCAGTGCCCCGACGAACGCCGTTTTGCCCGTGAAAATGAAAGCCGTGAAAATTCGGAAAAGCCGAAAGACGTTATCGTTCAGTTCCGAGGATTTCCAGAGTGAGGAAAGCTCAGTGAAAAGCACCTCTAAAGATCTGAATGATACCAATTTTCCCAAAGCTGCTAAGAACGAGTCCGATGGACTTTCTGGAGTCTCGCAACTCAAGTCTGTGGACCCCAATCTCGTACAAATAATGATGCAGAATACGACTTATTTAGAAAATGCTAGTACCAGATTAATTTACTCTGTTCATCTTGGCGGAAAACCCGTACCTGCGGAAATTGCAGCGAGAGATATGGCTCTTGTTTCGCCACAGGAAGTCGCTTTGGAACTGGGCACACCTGTTATCATCCAGAGCGAACGTAGGTTTACTAGTTTTTTGAAGTATTTTTATGATATTATTTTATTCACATTTATTTTCCAAGAATTATTTTATATTTGTACTACTTTTTATTATAAATTTGTTATTATTAGATATATTAAATTAGTAATCATAATATTCTAGTATCACTAAACAAATTTTAATTTTCTGGATATTTGAAATTACTTTTAGAAATTATGAAATATTAATTCTTCACACTCTAAAATAATGGAAAATTGGTGGTAAATCACAGCATACTGGAAGGAAACGAGGCCTCTCGCATTGTCTAGAAAAAGGGACGCCTGGTTGCTGGTTGGTGCTGCTGGAGCAGCTGTGGCGTTGCTGGCAATTATTTTGGGTAGTTTGCTCTTCGTTGCAAAAAGAAAAAGGACTCACAGTGCTGTTGTGGCTCCACCAACGCAGAGTATTTTGAAAAAAGATCGGGACCATTCAACTACAACTACTGCTTACGACAATACAGCTTATACCTCGGAAACCGAAGTCAGAGTCAGTTTTCGCAGATTTTGTCTTTATCTTTGAAGACTCATTTTCACCCTTACATTAAATAAATTGAAAAAAAAAAATTAAAATAAACAAAAATAAGGGAGTTAAGTATGTGCATTTCGATTTTAAGGTTTTAATTGCTCTCAAACTGATGAGAATGAGGAAGGGTAATTGAGTTTGTGAAATATTTTGCAGACTGAAGGTACGAGTCACACAAGACGTTCCTTAGCAAGTCATTCTAGAACGCCTATCACCATGGGGACTTCAGACAGCTTAGAAGACGATATAAAAGAAGTTTCAAGCGATGAAGAAGACGATGGTCGAGGTGACGTTGCTACAGCATCGTGGAATATTCGTCAATATCCTCAACATCGAAATGCCAGGTGAAATTGAATTAACTAATTTCATTCTCACTTTGAAATTTACTCTGCCTACGTGCGTGCCATATAATTTCATCATTTCATAACATTTCACAACTCAATCACGGTTTTACTTGCGAGGTCTGACTTTCTTTCTAGAATAAACTTTGGAGAATCAGATCATGTTTTTCTATAAAGTATACGAGGTTTGTTCAAAAAGTATCGCGAATTTCATGTTTTTTCAAGAATTATTTATTTATTCATGAATATCTA
>JAPYZL010111988.1:0-23920 GCA_030522825.1 Platygaster orseoliae
CGGCACCTCGTATAATATGACGGAATCCCCGGGGAAGTCTAGAAAAAATCATGAAAGCAGCTTATAGAATGCTCTTTCGATTGAGTGCCATTTCATTTGTAGCCTCGTCCCGGAACACTGTTGAAAAAAATTGGTAAAAACCGAGACGTACAAAATGGATTGATCTCGATTTATAACTTTCAGTAAGCCATTTAAACTAATACATTGTTTCACCACACGCAGAAAAAGGTAAAGACCATTTGAGTACATACAGTGCAACATTTATTGGTTTCGACAGTAATTATCAATAATATTTTCAACACTGTACCGTGGACTTAATTCTCCGCCAGAGGGCATCTTGTTCCTTTTTTTTTTTTAGTGACGACACTAACTTTAGCCAAATGGGATTGCTTCGGGTGAATTCGGTTTTGCCCGAAAACGTACAATGATGACGAAGGTGGACGACGATGGTGTTGGCAGTGTTTCTATTTCAGATGTAGTTTTTATAAAATTTATAAACAAAATGTGATGCCGACGAGTCCGTAAAAAACGTGATGTTTCTCCCGCATTGAGCGACGTTTACGCGCGATCCATCAACTCGCAATTGTCCGCGATTCGCGCGCCACGAGTCAATTGCTAAAGAAAAACCAAGTCGTCGCGGGCACCAAACGCCGAAGATGTCTTCGAAAAGGTAACAATTCAATTATTTTCACCCAGTTTATCACATGTGCCCGTTTCACCGAAATATTTTCCACATCTCACGTTACGTAACGCTTTTAAATTCGGGCTAATGAAATTTTCGTCGTTGGCTTATAATTGTTTACGAATCATTTATTTACATTTTTTGCGTTTGTCGAGTTTGCGAGCTGTTTTGACAATTTCACAATTTTTTTCATATAGGAATTCGATAGTTTTTTCGGAGGAATTGGTTACGTTGTTGACAGGGTTCGGAAATCGATATTTAAAGAAATTTATTTTTATTCCAATGTTTCTGCTTTTATTTATTGGAATTTGAGTATATGGGATTTTTGTGGAATATTCAGGAATGACCAAATATGGAATTTAATAAAAGTGATGTTTTTATCATAGAAAAATTACAGATGAGATGTCGAAGATTTTTTTCATTAAATTTTAGATAAAAATGTATAAATATATAGTTTCGATAGATGTAATCATTATAATTTTGTAAGTTTCGAATTTAATTATGAACATTTGTAATGTTTCATAATATGTTAAATTTTAAATACTATAATATCAAGTAAATAATTACTCCTTGAGTATTTCATGGTAATAATATTTTAACAATGATTTTCAGACCTTTTTTTACTTTTTTGTATCTGTTCTTTGATAGCGAAAAATCATAAAATTTTTTGGAATTTTCCTAGCTCTTTTTAACGATTTCACAATTTTTTTCATAGGAATTTGCTGATTTTTTTTGGAGGAATACGTTACGTTGTTGACAGAGTTTGGAAATGGATATTTAAAGAAATTTATTTTTATTCCAACGTTTCTGCTTTTATTCAATAGAATTTGAGAATATGGGATTTTTGTGGAAAATTCAGGAATGACCAAATATGGAATTTAAAAGTTATGTTTTTATCATAGAAAAATTATAGAGGAAATATGAAAAGGTTTTTCATTAATTCATACATAATAATTATTGAATATCTGGATTCGATGGATGTAATTATAATTTTGTAAGTTTCGAATTTAATTAAGAAAATTTATAACCATAGTACCTGTGATTTTTATAAAAAAACGACAAATCTTATATCTCTATCAAAATTACTAGATTAGAATTACTAGAGAATGTATTAAAAAATGTTGAATTTTCAATACTATAATATCAAGTAAATAATAGCCCTTGGCGTATTTAATAATATTTCATCAACAATTTTTGAAATATCCAATTCATGAATATACAGAATTGATATTTACAGAATTTTTTAACTTTTTCATATCTGTTCTTTCATAGTGAAAAAGAATACAAATTTACTGGAATTTTCTCTGTTGGTTTTATCGACTTGTTTATGGAATATTTATTTACATTTTGTTTGTTTGTCAAGTTCGCTAGCTGTTTTGATAATTTCATGATTTTTTTCATGGGAATTAGTTACATTATTTACAGAGCTCGGAAATTGATGTTAAAAATTTTTTTTTTTAATTCCAACGTTTCGGCTTATATTTAATAGACTTTGAGAATATTGGGTTCATATGGAAAATTCAGGAATAATCGAGTATAGAGTTGGAATGTTTTTATCATAGAAAAATTATAGACGAGGTATCGAAGGTTTTTCCAATAAATTATAGATTGAAATTAATAAATATATGGGTTCGATAGAATATGTAGTCATCATAATTTTGTAAGTTTTGAATTTAATATTTATATTTTCAAAATTTTTAGAAATTTTTTCTATCTGTTATTTCATAACAAAAAAATAATACAAATTTATTGGAATTTACTTGGAAAAAAATATTCTTAAAAATTAGCTCTCCAATTTTAAATATAATACAATTAAATGAATAACAATCACTCGATTATTTAACAATATTTCCACGTTGATTTTTGAAAGTTTATTTTTATGTTTTAGAATTGATATTTAACAGAGAATTCACTTGTTGCTGAAATTTGAAACAATTATGTTAAAATGCTTCACAGTCTTATATTGTTCCTGAAAATTTGCAAAAATTGGGGAAATTATTCAAAATTTTCAAAGCATTTACACATGATTTAAATGAATTTGTTATATTTTTCACAAATGATCAAAAATTTTGCAAAGTATTAGTTATTCGTATTTGTAAAAAACGAACTTTTCGCAAGTATCGAAATTCAGGTAAATTTTCTTTGTTATCAAAGAGTTTGAAAAATGTGTAAAAAATTTTCAGAAATACAAAAAATTATTGTTACTGGGATTTTTTATAGATGGAATTATTCCAAACTAAAAGACACTATTTTTCATGAAGGCATTTATAATATTGTTGATATAATTTGGAAATCAATATTTTTGATAAACTTTGTTTTCATTTCAGCGTCTTAACTTTGAAATTTTCCAATTTGAGGATATTGGTTTCCTAAGGAGTATAAAATTGAGAAATAACGGATCACGAAGTTGGAAAGTTTTGTTTTCATAATGGAGACAGGGAAAAATTATAAATAAAAAATTGTAGAGGAAATATTGATGGATTTTCCATCCAATTTCAGATAGACATTGACAAAGCTCTAAATATCACAAATATTGTACAAGTTTTTATATTTTTAAGCATGATCAAAAAGTGTAAGTAGGCAGTTGGAATTTTTAGAAAGTTGTAAAACTACAATGAGCACACAAAGTTTTTCTCAAATGCTCAAGTTTGCCAATCATACTGAACTATGACAATATTTTTAGATAACAAATATTAAAATATGGTAAAGCTATAAATGTATGATAATATATATTGTTTTAGTGAATTGAAGAAATTGTCGGAGGAAAGTTTAACAAGGCAGCCAGAGGAGGTTTTTGACATCATTTGTAAACTTGGAGAAGGGTGAGAACAAATCAAATGATTTTCTATTTTTTTCCTAATCATGTTCTGATTGATTCATATTATAATTTATTTCGATACCTTTATGTAAAAAATTATGTAAAAAATTATGTAAGGTGGAGAATAACAGATGGATATTATTTGTTCAAACAGGTCTTATGGATCTGTGTATAAAGCACTGCACAAAGAAAGTGGCCAAGTGCTGGCCATCAAACAAGTACCAGTGGACACGGATCTACAGGAAATCATTAAAGAAATATCAATTATGCAACAATGTGATTCCCCATACGTCGTCAAATATTATGGGAGCTACTTCAAGAATACAGACTTATGGGTAACGAAAAATTGAAATTCTTCAATTATGTAATGAAACTTTAAAAAATCTTGAGTTAAAACTCCTGCTTAGGAATTGGCATTTGTTTATCCATCAGTGCAAAATGCAAAAGTAAAAACCAAACTGTTTTCAGATTGTCATGGAATATTGCGGCGCCGGGTCTGTCAGTGATATAATGAGGTTACGAAAGAAGACTTTGCAAGAAGACGAAATCGCCACGATTCTCTGCGACACCCTCAAAGGCTTGGAATACCTACATTTAAGGCGAAAAATTCACAGGGATATCAAAGCTGGAAACATTTTGCTCAATAACGAAGGCCATGCCAAGTTGGCAGATTTCGGTGTAGCTGGTCAATTAACGGTACTTACCCAGACAAATTTTGACCTGTTGAATCAATGAAAATAAGACCGTGGCACAGAAAGTCATCCTGTTTCGTTGCATTAGCCAAATCAGTTGCATTCAATTCTGTTGCATCCACTTCAGTTGCATTCAATTCTGTTGCATCAAATTTAGTTGTATTCAATTCCATTGCATTAGTTGCATCCAATTTAGTTGCATTAGTCAATTCATTTTCATCAACTTCAGTTGCATCCAATTTAGTTGCATCCACTTGAGTTGCATTCAATACAATATGTTGTTATTGAATGTGCAGGACACAATGGCAAAACGTAACACGGTGATCGGGACACCGTTTTGGATGGCTCCGGAGGTGATCCAGGAAATAGGATACGATTGCGTGGCAGATATTTGGTCCTTGGGAATAACGGCCCTCGAGATGGCAGAAGGAAAACCACCGTACGGTGATATACATCCTATGAGGGCCATTTTCATGATCCCCACGAAACCGCCGCCGAGTTTTCGGGAGCCGGATCAATGGAGCCCCGAGTTCATAGACTTGGTTAGCAGGTGCCTTGTTAAAAATCCAGAGGAAAGAGCAACTGCCACCGAACTTCTTGATCACGAATTTATAGGTAAGAAATTTTTCAATTTTCAAATCGTTGATCCAAGAGTAATTTAAACCCAATTCGTTTGTTTTAGGTAACGCGAAACAGCCAAGCATACTCAGTCAAATGATAGCTGAAGCCCACGAAATACGGGAAAAGCAAAGCGCGCATCGAGCACATGTAATCAATAATGTAGCAATTAAAGGGCAAAGCAATGCGGACGATTCGGTACTTGCATTTTTCATCTTTTTCCCGATGAGTCATGTTTATTCGACTATAAATTTGAAACTGACTTTTTTCAGGATGAAGATGACTGTACAGGGACAATGAAAGCGCTTCCCGAAGATCCTGGAACTTTGGTGCCCGGTGATCTTCTAGACTCGGGAACTCTTCTCTCAGCCATGTTAGATCTTGGAACGATGGTCATCAACAGCGATACAGATACAGAAGCTACCATGAAAAGTAGGTCAAGTTTTTGAGATTGTTGCAAAAAATTTCCAATGTCGCGAAATTTTTTATTTACAGGGCACAATACCGGATCCGTAGAATCTGGCAAGAAGTATCGCCCGTTGTTTTTAGATCATTTCGATAAGAAAGAAGCGCCTGAAATTGGGAAAGTAAGAGATTGCAATTTTTTCAACATCTTGTTATGTCATTTTATTATTCTTGAGTTGAATTTGTTGACAAAAATTCTAGGGCAACGGGCAAGTCGACGCGACGCAGAATTCAGAAGTAGAAACTAAATTAGAGTCACAGAATCCTGAGGAAGCTCAGAGATTCCAAAGCCATTTGCAATTACAGCTCAACCAAGCGCCTCTTCCCGTTCAGGAGCAACCCCACAATAATATTGCCAAGTTTCAGCATGCCTTTACCGAGCGTGATTTTGATTTTGTAAGTGAATTCAAACTTTTTTTTTTTGATCCAAGCCAATGTTGATAGGACATTATCAAGGGCGTAGCCAGGATTTCTATTAGGGGTGGGCAAAAAATTTTTGTCATCGACTGAATCACAAAACGATACCTTTATTTATGTCTTATTACGCCGAGATGTATATGACTAATATTATGATAATAATATAACATATTATTATGATACCAATTTAATAAAACAAATTGGAATTCAATATAAGAAATTGCTTTGCCAATTAAAAAAAAAAGATTTTAATCTAGGGAAATTCTATAAGAATCTAAAAACTTTGAAACTTGGAAATCAAGTTGTAAAAAATTAAGACAGAAATTCATAAAAATACAAGAGATTCTTTCGTCATACAATTTCTGAAAAACACTAAAATTTATTGAATTCTATGAAAAAATTGCATCTCTGAAAAATCTGTACAAATGGCAATGTATAAAAATACTAGAAAACGATGAAAAAAATTATAAATACTGAAAACAAAAGAAAATTTTAGGGATACGTGAAAAACATTAATTTAAAATTAACGTAGACCTAATTATCCTTAAAATCTATGAAATTATCAAAAATCTATTGATATTTGTATTGTAGAGCATATAATTTTTGGAATTCATTTATCTACGATAATACTAGACATGTAAAAAAACACTTTAAAATCCTTTTGATTTTCGTAAATAAACAAAAATGCAAGAAATACTGTAAAATATTTTCATACTCAAAGACTATATGAAGAAAATTTTCTTGACAACATTTTTTCACAAAAAATAGCCTAAAGTGAAAATGATAAAAAAATAATTTAAAAAATCAGTAAAATTCAAAACAAGTCCAGAATTTTCAGTTTTTCCAACTCATAATAATAATTATTATAACTTGAGAAAAGTTTTTTCTGAAATGAAATGGCATTCATAAATGTTTGACTATACAATATAACTAAACATTTTTAAAGCAATAAAAATGTTAAACATTGCTAACAATAATAAATAATGAATAATAAATAATATAGCCAACAAGAAAATTTCAACACTATAGCATATTAAATACTCGAAATCTGTGTACTATAATTTTCAAAGTTGACGTACAAAAATTCAAATTAAAATAATAAACTCCGTTTTTGATTCGTGAACATTTAGGGGAAATCAGTGTCCCCCCCTGCCCACGCCCATGGACATTATGTTTAAAAATGGTTTTTTTTTTGGATGTGAAAAAAATTGACTTTTGATATGTAAATGAATGCAGATAAACAACCATATCCTTCAGTTGAAGTTCCTTTCATACGAGGAGCTGCAGCAGCGCATGACGAGCCTAGATGCGGAGATGGAGCGAGAGATTGACGAGCTTAGAAGAAGGTACCAAACGAAGCGACAGCCTATTCTCGATGCCATGGACACGAAGCGTAAGCGCCAACAAAACTTCTAACAGTTCGATACTTGGTTTTGTACTGGAAACACGTATGTGATAGATCAAGAGTGTACAGTTGTATAAATGAATAGATTTTATTCTGTATCATCTCGCTCCTATGCTTCATTCACGGAATTTCTCGAAAAAGTAAAAAAAATCCAAATTTTTCCAAAACAACTTTCGATGAATTTCATATTGAATGATGAAAATTCGACGTTTCGAGGAGTTTCGTCGAAGAAGCAAAGGCCTTTAGGAAACACTAGCCAATAGCTTCGCGTTGCCGATGTAATATATATATTTTACACGAGAATAGTCGAGGGAATTACGATCATACTTAATTTTCTATTAAGAAGGTAGTTATTGTTGAATATACTATTCTTCTAGAAATATTGCCATTGGACGTATAGCTGAGGAAATGTTCGCGTATTACGTGAAAAAATGATGTTGTTTGGTGGGATGCAGGAGGGGGGTATTTTTGAATAATTGCTTTTACATTTTCAAATATTTCCGCGAATAAATTTCATGAAAAATTTTTGTTCTGGAAAGAGGGGGGTGGGAATTTTTGAATGTGTTTTTAAATTTGTTCATGTTGTACATGCTTCCGTTGAATTTTAAATTTACATCTTTTTTTCTAGATTCGTCTGTAAAAATATTTGATTAACACTATCCAGATAATGATGATGATTAATAAGGGAGCAGAAAAGGCGAAATAATGCATGTAATATGATATATCTTATACGATAATACATAATGTGCACGTAATACATGAACAAACCCTAATTAAAATATAACACTTTGATAAAGTCAAGGATGAAAAATTCTTAGAAAGTGCAAATTGTTAGACAAATATATGGAACATGAACTAACAGTCATTTTCGCCTTAAAAACAATACACTTGAGTCTTTGTTTATGTGGAAACGAACAATTTACTTACAAGTTGGCATTTTGGCAGTTATAAAAAGACAATCAAGTGCAGCAGCAGTGAACTTTTTTTATTTGATAATGTTTTTTAATCGTTTTGTAAAACATATTCTAAAAATAGCCTACCCTAAAATAGTACTTTCAAAGACATGAAAACATGAATATGTACGTTTGTTTTTGAAAAAAAGGTTTTTTCAAAAATGAAATACGTCAGACCATGCGAAGCGTAGGCAAATAGGCATATTCTTATATTCGTAACGATGGTGCGTAAATCGATAAACTTAATCCGAATTTTCTGTCTAATATTATTATCTTGGTTGCAGTTTTTCGTGAATGTAGAGAGTGCGTTAGGAAATTCGATTAGAATATGTAAACGAAATTGTAAAATTATAGTCGGCCCGAAGAAATGTCTACTTTGTTACGTAAACAAGGCCGAATATATCCTTAGAAAGACCCCCACCCCTTCTCCCCCTAATTTTTCAATAAATTTTTAATTGATCAATGTCAAAAAATAATTTTTTTGATTATTAAAAAAATTTGAACAGATCTAAAAATATTATTGGTTCATTGATTATATCTTCGATTTTAGAAACATGTTGCAGTTATGATTTTCTGTAAAATGATCTGAATTCTTAACAATTATTATTTAATTTGTGAGGAGTACTGAACGTGTTCTATGATTGTATTTACGTATTCCGATCATGGAAATGTGCCCTAAAGAATCTTGAAATATGGCAACAATGTACTGTAAAGTCCTCATTAGAGTGATTTGCGAATATATGACTGTTTACCCTTTTTTATAGCTGATTTAATTTTATTGACTGATAACTAGAAAGGAAAATTACAATATAAATTTGATGAGCGAAATTTTAGTATATTACTGTGAGTTTTGACAGTGTTTTTCCATACGAAACTCGCAATAATTGAGGATAGAATTGAATAGAAGAAATTCCGTATAAAGTGTACATTTAAAACTTTAACTATATAAAACTATAACATGTATTTTAAGCTTATTCTTCCCACCACTCCAACACAGACAGTACAGTGTTGCCAGATTTGTAGTTTTCTCACCAAGTCTTACTGATTGAAATTTTGGTAGGAAAAGATATATAGTTAAAGTTCTTTTGCAATTATGTTTTTTGTTAGACAGTTTTTTTTATAATTCATATAAATCATAATGTATAAATTACAATGATTATAGGAATTGTTTCTATTTTGAGGGTAGTTGGGATTTTATTTTTGATTTACTTAAATCATTTTCAAGTTTTTTAAAAATTTTCATTGGTTGAACGGAAAATAATTGAACATTTTTTCTATTATTTTTCGAAAGTTTTCAATTTTTTCTTTATGAGAGTTTGGATTTCTTTTTGGAAACGTTAGTACATTTTAAAATACATAGGATGAGATTTTTTAAATGTTTCTCCAAGCTACAAAGAATTTCAAAAACAATAAAATGAACGAAAGTTTTTCCAAATTATTTTCTGCCTGTGGAAAGAAAAACTGTATTGACTTGTGGAAATATAATGCATTTTTTCTACTGTTTTACATGTGAAAAGTAAAATTTTAAAAAAAGTAAAAAAAGAGTTACATTTCGAAAAATGTAACTTTTTGAAAAATTTTGAAGCTTCAAAATTTGTCAAATGCTTACTTTTTTTGGTTCGGTGAAAAATTTACAAAATTTATAATAAAAATCAATGGAATAACCATTTTCTATGATCTATGATCTGACTTGATCGTTAAATTTATTGGGGTCCCCAGAATTGCTAGAATTTTCAAATTCATTGAATTCTGCAAAAAACCAGTACTCCTCAATTATTATTCCCAGAACTTGCTGAAATCTCAGAAATGTCGAGGATTTTTTATATCTTTGGCATTTGTCAGATTTGAAAAATCATGTAGTCGATTCAGTGTCAATGAGTTGGATGTCATTAGCGCTATTTTTTTAATCTTTTCATGTCTCTCATTTTCGCAATTGCGTTATTGATTGTTACTTGAAACAGCGTATAAATATTTCGCTGTAAATAATTCGATTTGCATGGATCGCCAAGTTGCACGAAAAATCGTGCGACTCGCTACGATTGTTAACAATAGCTTTTGTTAATCATTTCAGTCATTAGTGATAGTACGCGCTTTTGTAAACTTGAATCATTTTACAAATAAATTCCTAATGTTTGGAAATCCACTTGGCTTCAACTCCCCCCCACATCAATAAATCAAGTATTGTTTAAAGAATATAAAATTTTATTGGCAGTTAAATTTACAAATAAATTGCACGTCTCAACAATAACCTAGAATTATGCAATCGCTTTACATCTGTTTGTGCAACTTTTTTTTGTGACAATACGCAGTCTGAACTGGAAACTACATTTATTATCGAACCTCGATCAAGTTTCTTCTCATGCCCTAAGGCGGAAAACGTGGTTTTACGACCCGCTGTGAATCGCGCTTTCCGTATCTCTGGTACAAAAACGGTTTTAATTGTAGATGACTATCCTATTTTGACATAGACGAATGTCGTTTTTCGATTATTGCAAAATACTACGTGTTTCATCAGCATTATAAAATTAAATACTCCTAGATATGTATGTGTCGTGGAAGGATCATTTTACACAGGCAATTTCATGTTGGACGCTGCATGCGTTTTGTGCGGCGCTTTGGACATTTTTCGCCTTTGGCATTCACTATGAATTTTGCATGCCCGAGTCGTTTCGGGATAATAATTTTAAAATTTCACAATTGGAACTTTGTCAATTCGGAAATGCTCACGTTAAAATTAAAACAATTAATAAATAAAAAAAAGAATTATATAAGATTTTTTAGTTATCTAAAGTTCATAAATTCTATAAAGTTGGTATAACTTTTTTTTGTAATAAAACTAGTGTCACGGATCATATTTCAGAGATTTCGAAAAATAATTTTTTTTTTTCAAAATTATTCGCAAGTCGCACCATGAACCGCGGTCACTTTTTAAAGATCATCTGACCACTTCCAACTCCTTAAACACTATTTTCTCTAAATAACTAATCAATGTAAGTAAAATAAATAACATGGAAAAATATAAAATGCATATCATAGCAACAGCGCAATAGTTAGTAAGAAATTTCTGATTTCTTAATGCTCAAATCAAATACTGGTCAATTTCACTGTTGAAAATAAACTAAAACAATGTAGGGTTGAAAATGAATTAGTCGATTTCTTCAAAACATGAAACAGGAAAATTCAGACGAATTTTCAACCATTGCTTTAATTTATCTTCAAAATTGGCGTATTATCTAAATAGTATATTGTACAACTAGTTGGAGAAGGAAAACATTCCACAACTATAGAGAAATATAATCCAGCGACGGATTAAGCACCCCAGAATGAATGAAAATTAATTAAATGTTGGAGTTTTTAATTAATAAAATAATTAAAATAAATTTATATCGAGATTCTTTGTTCTTAAGTTATTATGCTCACGTTTGTTGATGTTAACAGGAAAATGTTAGTTGAATAAATACAAGTTGATCTGATTTTTTTTCAATTTCAATTTCGTAATTTTCATAGAAATGTAGATCTAATTTAATTTTTCATGAAACTTTTTACAGTATATTAGTTTTCTTTTGAAAACTATTTTTCAAATTTATGATTTTCAAAGTTATCAAGTCTAAAATTTTTTGGGTTCCTTGATTGTAGTGGCAAAAATTTCTGATCCTGTTTTTCTTTAAAAATTTAAAACAGTGGCACAATCATAAAAATTTCCATCCTAGAAAATCCTTTTTCTACTTTTTTTAATCGAATATTTCTCTTGACTTGGCTTTTGCTCTGCGGCGCTCATTTCATGATTTGATAACATTTTCCACTCGTGGGCTGAAAACAATTACATTATTTATGGTTTTAAAGATGTTATTTGAGATGCTTTAAAGATCGTCGTCCCCAATAACTCGAAACGCTCGATTTTCCCTTGCATCGTAATCCACAGGATTTCCATCGTCTGAAAAACTGTTGGATTTGATCGATTTTCTTCGGTTCATTGCGGAAAATCGATCCGTCAATTTTTTTATGATCGGTTCGCTCTTTGGGTCTTGGGTTACATCTTCATTCTGTAATAAATGAATTTTTTGTCATTTCGGGAGCATTTTATAGTGCTTTTTATATACAAGAAAAGTTGTCTTTTACAAACGTTCAAAGTTTAATTTAATATGCAACCTAATAGTGCCATATACAATTTTTTCAGGGTTATATTCAGGATTATAAAAGAACATTTAACAGATTTTGTAGCTAAAATTCTCATAATCTGAATGCATACATGAAACTCGTATAAATAAACGGGTTTTTAAAATAAAGACATGACATCGAAATTTGCTAATTCGTCAAATGAAATATTATCATACATTTTATGTGAAGCAATTCGTTCGATTTCAACAAATAAAAAAAAAAATGTTTGAAAAAAATTGAAAAAAAAGTCAAGGAGCAAATGTAATGAAAAATTAATTTACTAACGATCTAATAAGGAAAGATTCAACAGTTAAAAATCAAATTGTAAGTTTGTTGTGACCTTTTTTGGTTCCACAGAATTTCCTGAAGATGAAGGTCCGATCAAAACGCGACTATGACCGTCTCTCATGATGTAAGTCCAAGATTTCCCCGTTGGTTCCTTAAAATTTTTATTTTTATTTCAACAGATTGTTCCGACGATTTTTATACTTGTTTTTATAATTAGAAATTCATATTTTTCACAAGTCGAAAGTAAATTGGAATAAAATGAAAATTCTATTTCACAATATAAAGTCTCACTTATATTTTTCAAAAACACTTGAAAGTATTTTTTGAAATTTCAAAATTCATCATAAATTTTGCAAGTTGTTTCAATTTTTATGAAAAATTTGGTACTTTCAATTCATCCAATAAATTTAAGTCAAAGTTGTGATTAAAAGCACAAAAAATTAATGTAATTATAATAAAAGTTACAATTTGATAAGTTTATTCAGAAATGTGTTAAAATATTACGAATGCAAAATTTATTTCATTAAAATTTTTCATGCTTTGTTATATTTATCGATTTAAGAAATGTTGAACATTTGAAGAAAGTTTCTAATACCTGATTCCTAACCCCTGATACTTTTTTCAACAACAATTCATCGATCATAGACTGTATGCAAACGGACATTAAAATGGCTTGATCCGATGCAATAGTGATCCAAATCAATTGATTTTTCGCTGCCAAATATTCGAAAGACAGTTCAAAGCTGCTATCTGTTGATTCTCCCTTTTCGTCAGATCCCTGTTAACATTCGGAAAATAATTCTTTCAATTAGTCTTGCAATCGAAAAATAAGGGAAAATTGTTGCTTTAATTACTGACAAATAAAAAAAACTTTTTTAACGAAAAGCGTGTGATATGGACATTTTATTTTTAAAAATAATTCAATTTATATGATTGAGAAAAATGATAAATAAAGAACGTAAATGTGTGTTGACAGTTTGCAGTAAACTCATGAGGGATAAAATTCGCAAAAACTGATTTTCCATAAATTAGTAGACATTTCATACTTGCAAGAAACTGCTTACACTATGAACAGTTGTGATTCTCCAGCACCGCATGTGAGTGACTCGAAACACAACTTCCCTCACTTGGTTTTCCACTGTTGAGATTCTCAAGTTGAATTCGTTTCTTCCAATTGCTACTCGCACCCTGGATTGTGGTTCTGGGTAGTCACAAAAACAATCCATAAAATGTATGTAACCATAATACTTTGAGCCACGAGCTATTTCAAAATACTGCAACAAACAAATGTATTATGAGCAATTTATGGCGACCTAGTATAAATGAAAATTTTTTTGTTTTCTGCACTTGTGGAAAAATAAAAAAAAAGAGTGAAGCCTAATGTTTTTTGTCAGCATTGAAGCTTAATGGAAACAATGACGAAAAAAATAGCTACTAGGTATAATGAAATATAATAAATATCATGTTAATAGTGTAGGACCAGGAAAACATACTTCTCTTTCGTCACCGTTGTCACGGAGGATATCCAAACGATCCCGCGTTTCATCAGATACGAGAATCCAGCCCCTCTCAATTTCTCCCACCGCCTGAGAATATAGCAAATGAAGAGCCGAGTCATCAGCCATCATTTTCAGATCAAATTCAATGTCCCAAAACCATTTTCCCACAACAACCCTCATGCCTGATCTCTGAATATTCCTCACAGTCAAAATTGGAGATTCGAAATCTTGCAGTTTTCGGTAAACTGTAAATATTTGATAATTAGTTAGTGCCATGTTAGAGATTAAAAAAAAAGTTTTTAAAAATAGGTAAATAAAAATTATAAACAATAATTTATATATATATTATTATTATATATACAGTAATAATTATTGTAATATTAATAACAATTAAAAATAATAAATAGTTTCGAAAAATAGTTATTCTAGGTTTATTTTATAAAAAAAAATGGCCGTACCATTCACATCACCGTTTTCCTCTTGAGCCATTATAAATAACGTGAAATAGGGAATGTATTCGTCTGGCAGTTGAAGTTGTTTGCAAATTTTCTGTTGACAGAAAGTTGCGAATTCGATTTTTAGAGAATTCTGAAAATTTATATAAAAATCTACAGATAAATAAGAAATCTATGAAAATATGAAAAAATATAAGAAAATTGTATGAATATCATAAAATATGGAAATTTTAGAAATTCCTAATTTTTTTTTTTTACAAAAAACCACTGCCAAAAATTTTTTCTCAACAAGTCCCTGTCAGAGTAATCTACTATTCAGACCTGTAAAATAACTCCAGCATGATCCCCGGTCGTGACGTTAAGTACTATTTTGCGGCCATTCATCAAAAATACTTCCAAGTCCTCCGCCGCCAAGGAATGGCTGGCCGTTTCAATTTGAGCGTTGAGTAAAAAACCATTTAACAATTCTGATTTGTTCATGAAAGCGTTCTGCCCAATGGCCTGGATATATTTTTCCAAGGCAAGTCGGCGCTCTTCCTGCTGGTTACCCGTCAAAGGAAAGAACTTTTTTGGCGGGAACGCAGGTAATGACGTGTCCGGGTCTTTGGACAACTGCTCGTGGAGGCTATGGAGCTGTTTGTATCTGACGGTGCAATGCAGGAGTCCATTGATGTGAATATTGTAACCCTGTGAAAATAGTCATCAAAATATTGTCATTTCTTATCCAAGGTCAAGAGCAATAGATTAAGGTCGAATTATTATAGCGCTTATTTTAATTATTAACAAAATGGAATGATTTTGATAATCTATTATGAAAAAATGGGAATGGAAAGTTTTACCACATATGCCGTTCCAGTATTATCTAAAAACTCTTGAGTGTCTGGAATGGAAAAGTGCATTATCGTCCTGGTTCCGGAAAATCAATTGAATTGGCCAGCAATAACCATCGTCTGAAAATAGCGAAAAAATGTGCAGGTACTGCCTCCCACGTAATCCATGACTCCCACACGAAAATAGTCATTTACATACCTTATAAGGTCTCAATACTTGGTAGGTATTTTTTAAAACACGACACTCTGATTGCCAATGCTATATGGACAGCTGTAGGAATGTATCAAGTCTTGAGAGCCTTTAGAATTGTTCAGAATGGAATGCGCTTTCACCGACTTTCATGTTTCGTGCTGCGGTAAACGCTAGCGAAAAAAAACGAGATGATGTTTTGCAATACTTGTTCCTTATTTACGCGTGTTTATGCATCTCTCAATTGATCTGATTGGATCATTGTGTTGTACATAAAAACTACATACATAAAAATGTATATATACGCAGCTTTTACCTATCGATAGATGTATATCGATATTTTTTAGTGACTGTGGACTCTCGAATTGGTGAGCGGATGAGTTAATACATCACTATATCGTAATTTGAACCTGAATCACCCCAAGTATGTAAGTAAATTTTCAAAGTTCCAAGAAAGGAATTGTTATCGAATTATTTTACACAAGATTTTTTGAAAGATTTTGAAAATATATGTATAAATTTAAATCAGGGTGTCTACTCGACCGGGAAATGACCGGGAAAATCTAGATTTCTAGTAAGAAAAAAGAGAAATTTTCGAATTTCGCGCGAAAAGGATTTTTTTGCCATATCGGTCGCCGTTGCTAATGAACGCGAAAATTTCAGAGTCCAAAGTGACCGGGAGAAAACCAGGAAATGACCAGGAATTTCAAAATAGCCGATCGATAGACACCCCGCTTAATATCATAAAACAAGTCAAAGATTGACTTTGCAAAAAATCGGCATTTCCCAAGGTAGCCTATTTTAGGAAAACCGAATCTTCAAAAAGACTGTTTCCCGGTTAAGCGATGAGTAGTTGAAATAAAATTCGCGTCTCGTGCGAGTTTCGTGCTCTATCGCGATTTTTATTGCTCAATTAATTCAGGGTGTCGTCTATTCGACCGGGAAACCTAGAAAACCAGCAATTCGCTTAAAGCGGCAAAAACTGGGAAAATCTAGATTTCTAGTGAAAAAAAGATAAATTTTCAAAGTTGACGCGAAAAGGATTTTTTTCTGCCATATCGGTCGCCGTTACTTATGATCGCGAAAATTTCTTGGTCAAAACTGACCGGGAAAAAATCGGAAAATGACCGGGAATTTGAAAATAGCCGATCGATAGACACACTGTAAACATTTCGGATCAAAAGCATAAAAAAAGCCTCAAAGAAAAAAACCATTCAAACATTTTATGGAATATAGAATCAGATAATTGAGGTATCAAATATTTCTCAAGTAAAAAAATTATGCATCATTTTCAATGATATACATATATTGACGGCAATAGCATCAATTATAAACATTTACAGTCTTTAATGAATTACAAAATATATACAGATATAAGTGTAACTAACATATGTATAAATATGTAAGGTACATGCTGATTTTGCGATTGCGATGCAAACATGTTTTTCAAAAATTATTAAAACCCTCTGTGAAGATATGGTACTTTGTATCTGCCGCGAAAGCTTCGGCCAACTGTTGTCCCGAAGTGAAATGGCATTTTCCATTTTCCAGTTTTCTCAACAATTTGTTTTCTTCCTCAAAAACTTTAGCCCTAACAGGTCTGTTATTTTCCATTTTCGATGTTGCACCTATTTTCATGTAATTTCCATGTTCATTCGATCGATCCCACTTGATTGATCCATTTATCGAAGGGTCACTAAAGGTTAATAAAATTTCCATTATCTCGAAAATTCGTTGCGAGTCATAATATTGATCACAAATATTTGTTTTCAAATGACGCATTTTTTCCTATTTTCATAATTAAACAAGCAATAAGTAAACGACTTTTCATGAAGTAAACTTACCTAAATTTGGCAAAATTGGTGTAGAACGATATCATCGTGTCTCGTATAATCGCAGGGCATGGCATATTTAACAATGTACAACTCGCATCAACTATGTCGTAAATCCCTTTGACTTGATTCACAAATAATGGCTGGTAAAAAAGGTAACTCACGTCGTCACTGTGTCCTGCACCTACGAATCGAGTCAATACATGTTACGTTCATTCATATTTCTGACATCCTTGATAAAAGCTATTTTCGAAGTGTTCCTCTATTCATAACTGATATTCAACAACTAATCTTTACTAACCTTTAATAGCAGTATCCAGAGGATAGTATTCAAAATGATAATAAAATAAAGGAAGATCTTTATACATTGATAAAGCTCGTTGCTTGAGATCGATTCCAAGTGCAAATAAAGCGTCTGAACTGTCCTGTAAATGATTCCTAAAGTTGAGCATAATCAATTAAACTTACGATTTATCATTCAAGTGTCAATGATGAAGCTTACCTCGAAGTAACGTTTGATATCATCGTTACTCGAACTCATGTTTCCTGTCAGAGTCGAGATGTAAGTCATATCTGCAATAAGTTGCATGATTATTCATTCAAGAGGATATATGGAATTTTTGACTTACATGCTCCGAGTCCCCAAACTTCAAGGTCAGTGAAACCCATCAAATGCGGGACCTGCTTGAACTCGCCAGATCTTATGTACTGGTGAAAACATCCAGTGAAAAAATAGCCTTAGCTCAATTTTTCATCTTCCGGCGAAACTGCGAATGGAAGACGGGGTTCGTATTGCTACGAAAGAAAGTTTCATGATTATTTGAAATATTTAAAACACAATTGGCTAACTTCAATGGTCGGATTTTAGCTAATATTCGTATGTATGTTTTCGTACCCCTCGAATTTCTAATGTTAAAAGTGCCATTTTTTCTGCAGACGCTTGCAGGAGAATGGCCATTGAATCTGTTTCATTGTAGAATCCATCACTTTGCGAATCGTAGTGTCCTTTGGGATCGGCTGTTTGCAATTTTAATGCTAGTCTTTTTGCCTGTTCGATGGCTATCTTTTTGGGGTGGATAGCATACCAAGTGTAGGCTGAACCACTCATCGCAGCCACTTGTTGGAACAAACCTTGAGAAATAGTCGAAATCAGATTTTGTGCTTTGAAATACATTACGTTTCATTGATATGCAATAAAAAAGATTTCGATAAGTATAGGCAAATCAGCAGAAAAAATGTTCAAGAGGGGTTTTTTGAAAAATTGGCTTTATTTTATTTCCATTGAAATCTCTAAAATATTGGAAATTCTTGGAACACTTTGATTTCTGGATTATCGAATTTCGGGGAGCTGTATAGAAATTTATATCAGAAAACCCTTCGAGTTGTAAAAATAATAAAGAATAAATATGAAAAATACTAAAAGTATTAGAAAAAGACAAAATATTAACGTCAGAGGGTTTAAAAATCACAAAAATCGACATATGTGAAAAATATACTACATACTCTGGAATCTAAAATTCATGTAACTTTAAAACTCTGAAATTCGTAAAATTGACAAATCTTATTACAGAAACAAAATCGTCGAAGGTTAAAAATCATAAAATCCCCCCAAAATATATTCTTTGAGTATTTTGGGAATTTCTGAAATTTGCGTATTTTTATGTTGTTGATACGATATACAGGATCTTTCGATATTTTTATAGATTTCTTGTATTTCTATTATTCACTCCATAGATTTTTAGAATTCGATGCTAGAGTATTGAAATTGACAACAATTAGTTTCTATTGTTTTTATAGATTTCTAATTTATTTCAAGATTACTATATAGGTTTTTAAAATTGAATGCTCTTGAATTCTTATTGCGATAGATTTACAGTATTCTTAAAGATGTCTCGGAAAATTAGATCTATGTAAATTTAGAGTATCTCATTGCTTTTCAAATTTTCGTACTTTTTTAAGTGTTTATAGAATTTTGTAGCGTTTTATAGTATTCTTATAGATTTTTAGTAGTTGTGTAGATTCTTAATATATACGTTTTTTCAGAATTCGATGGTTTAGAATTCCAAGTTTTACAGTACACACATATTCGTTCAAATGTTTCAGAAAATAGTTATCCCATAGAATTATAACACTTTCTATAATTTTGTTAGTTTGCCTTTGATTCGAAACTCTTTTTGGTATTTTTATGAACTTGTGTCTAAATTTATAGAATTCGAAGCTCGAGAGTTGACAGTTTCTCAGATTTTTAATATTTTCGTAGATTCTTGGTTTTTTTATTATATTTAGAACTGGGTCAAAATAACTTTATAAATTTATTTTTTCTACGTTATCGTAACAGAAGATTTATAATTATAATTTTTCCGAAGCCAGGATTGCTGTTATTTTTGAATAAGTGAAATAAAAAATCCCGAATTCTATTCAAATCTGAAAACAACAGAAAACCATTTGTTACATCCTCTTTATTTCAGTAAGTGCATTCTTGAATTTTTTTCGTCTATTTTCATTATTTTTTTTCTTCTCATATTTTAATATTTATTAGGTCAGCGCATTATTTTGTTATTGTTTGTATTTTCATTAATTTTCAATTTTACCCTATTTCGGGAGGTGTTTGAACCTCCAAAACTCTTCTCTACCTACGCACCTGCGAACCAGTGTTTCACATCCCAAAATCAAATAAACTCAAAGTATCGGTTTGGGTGAAATACCTTCAGACTTTGGCGATACCAAATGTAAATCTACCATGATTCCACCTGCACTCTGACCCATAATTGTAACTTTATTAGGATCCCCACCGAAATTTGCAATATTTTTTTGTACCCATTCGAGAACCATGACTTGGTCTTTTAAACCAGCATTTCCTGGTGCTTCTGCTTGATACAAATTCAAAAATCCTGTAAGATGCAAGGAAGAGCCATCATTGTAAAATGTGTATAATATTTCAATAGCCTTTTACAGAGAAAACTGATTACCAAATGGTCCTAGACGATAGTTGAAGGTCACCACAACGACGTCTTTCTCTACTAGCAAGTCTGGTCCATGCAGATCGCTATTTCCATGACCGAACAAAAAAAATCCGCCATGGATCCAAACAATTACAGGTCTTAATGGAATATTATTTCCAAAATTATCCTGAATCGAATAAATTGAGTCAAATTTGTTTTTTTTTTTTTCATCTACGAGATCAATGCAGATAACCTAGCTGGCATTTAATGTTGCCTTAAGATTGCAGACATATAGCAATTGAAATATTACATCTTGCAGTAACGTTGCAGAAATCTTGCAGGAAGACTGCAAAAATGTTGCTGTAATATGAAAATGTCCCCCATAATTGCATTTGCAGTGTTGCATACATATTTCAGCAATATTCCAGTAATGTTGCAGCAATGTTTTAGTAATATTTTGTAATATCTCATCTTGCGGCAATTATAATGAAACATTACAAGAGTAACGTTTCAAAGAAAAGATGTCATTAACATTGCAGTTCCATTCCATATACAATCTTGTAGAGAAAATAATATTACTAGTAAATTACAAACGAAATTATGGAATATAATAAACATTTTAATCTTGCAATAATATTGATGAAACATTGCAGCAATATTATACGAATTTCTGTAATATTACATGCCAGCTGGGAATGTCCATTATTTTTGTTACTTACAGCGAGGGTATAAACATTCAGATAGAGGCAGTCTTCACTTCCAAAAAAAAGTTTACCTCCTCGTTGATATCCTTGCATGCAAAAATTTGCATGTTGAGTCGCATTTAAGCAACCTTTCCAAGCTTCTACATCTTCTGCTTTCTGGAATAATGCAATCTATTTATTTGTATGATACATTCGTTGGTGGTTTCAGAAAATGAAGTACTAGTTCTCCGTTTTCTCCTCGAAAGTATCCTTTTTCTGTTGGTTAATAAAACGAAAAAACTTCTACTTCTGCTTATTATTTGAAAACGACTAGAAAAGGAATACTTTCAGGGCGAACAAAGGAGGAATAATGATTCATTTTCTGAACTACAGGGGATAATAGAATTTTAACTTTCATTCTCACCTTAAATCTGCGTTCTCCTAAAGGTGGTTGGGCGTATGGGATTCCTTTGAAAGCCGTGTAGACGGATCCATTAAAAACTGCGTTTTTCAAAACTTGCCCGATAATTTTTCCTTTGTTTGTTTCCGCGATTCTTTCATTGTCCGTTATTCTACAATTTTCGTTGATCGAAATAGCCAAACTTGACGTGAAAAGAAGAATAACAACTTCATGATGCCAAAAGTTAAACATTTTTACATTGATTTACAGAACGAACGAGACAATTTTTTCTGAATAAATACGGAAGAAAGTGAAAATTTATAGTTATACTCAAGTTGAATGTACTTATGTCAAGTTATTGGAGTAAAGATAGCACTAGTCGCAAGTTGAGAAAATAATGAATCGTTTTGGCACGAGTTCATCCTTTTATAATCGCAAAAAGATGGAAGTAATTATGAAGCTGAAGCCAGCTGAAGATTGTCTAATTGTGATAAAGTTGGTTTAAGAGCCGAGATTTCAGAATTTCCCGGATTTCAAAACTACAGATTTAAAGTGTAGCATTGATATTTAAGGCACGTTTTATAATTGTTATATGTAATGAATTTCAAATCAGATCTACACTCTTTCGATTCAGTGAAATCTCAAGTAATTAGGATGAGCCAATAAATTCAAGAACTTTTAGACTTGATTTGAGAAATATTCAAAATTAAAAAATCCTGTAGATTTGTCTACTGATGTGTGCTTTGAAAAATAGTAAACAGTCTTTCTATCGTATGGAAGTTGATGAATTAGTGAATTCAAAAAATGTTAAAATCTGATAAACATGAGAGGTGGAATTTCTGAGATTTTTAACATACATGTAATGCTGATTGGAGTTTTTTTTTCAATTTTCCTTGCAGGCTAAATATTTAAGATTACTTTTTATATCGAAAATGAAAAATCACATAGAAAAATGTGATGAAATTATGATAAAACGTGTCCATAGTATGAATTTTACAACATTAGGTGATTAAAAATGATTAATTATAAAAATTTCTGGCCTATAGAAGAAGGCAAGCTCAAATATTGCGATTGTTTCATCTAATGTTTGAAAATTCGAGTTTTCAAGTTTTCTGTCATTAATATTAGGATTTTTTTGAAAGATTTTTTTGGAAAATTTTGAAAGATTTTAAAAGTGGTTACTTAAATAGTAACAATATTATTGTGGATATACATATTTATATTAAAATCTACAATTAACAAAAGTGAGAACCTCAATCTTATAATTATAATTTATTTATAAGTCATTCATTCCAGTTTGCTAATAGGGAATCGCGAAATTCTGAAATTCTCAATAGTAGTGATGAATAAAATTTATTTTTTTGTTTTATCTGGTGTCAAGCAAGAGAGAAGTTTTCGTTTCCAAATTCTTCAACTCTGATTCTTGTATTGCTGAATAAACGAGGAAAGAGTGTGTACATCATCAGATTTTTTTACAGTATATCATTTCAACGAATGGATTAGCTAAGAAAAGGAAGCTGCAATCCAAAGTCGTTATAGAAACAATGTTCTTTCAATGTTGATGAGTAAAATATTAAGAGTATCTACATATTTTCTAAGAAGCTTTATTTTTATCATCTAATTTGCTCTGAGAAGAATGATTTTCATTATCACTTTTATGAAAGATAAAATGTTACATTGAACTGATTTGTTATTCTAAATTGTTCAATATAGTGAATTTCGAAATCTCAGTTTTAAAATGTGATGTGGAAAAATACCTTTGAATATATGAAGGGGCTGCGGTCAAAAACTGTTAACCAACATTTCGATAAGGCGGATTTCTTATGGATAACACGTTAAAAAACTGCCTTATTGAAATGTTGGTTAACAGGTTTTGACCGCAGCCCCTATTCATATATACATCAATCGAAATCTTTCGATTGAAAAAAAATTTATATCTGATAAATTCTGAGTTCGATTTTACCTTACTGATATTCTGGAACGTTTTTAGGATCAAAAATGATTTTTTATTATTCAAAAAATAAAAATTTTTGAATAGAAAATGTATCAAATTGATACAGGATTCGATTTTTTTTCACTATGCTACAATGTTTCGATTTTGCATAAAAATGATAAACAAATTGGAAGTATATTGCTTGTAACTTAAAAAGTTAATTACAAATAACAAGAATTTGGTTTTTGAAAATTTTTCAAAAAGGACAATATTGTGGGTTTAGAAATTCGGTTCTGCCAGTGTTTTAACATTTATGAGTAACGTATAAATTTAGATTTGTTCAAATAAACAAATTTCGCAAAGTGGAAACTGATTGAGCTTCCACTTATCAATACTATATAAAAATAACTTAATTTTGAAATATGTTGTTTTTTTAAAATGGTTAAAAAATTAATTTCACGTTCAATGTGAACGATATTTTATATGTAGGTGAATAAACTTTATAATTATTATGAATTTCCTGCGATTTTTTAAATATCTATTTTAGCTATTTTGTAACGTTTCTAATTGTTATGAAAATAAATTGTGTTGATCAAGTATGGATTCAAGTTGAACAACTTGAATCCAATTTCAATTTTAATGCACGCTACAATAATTAAT
>JAPYZL010111992.1:0-16366 GCA_030522825.1 Platygaster orseoliae
TTTCGGCGAAATGATGGCATTTTTTGTAAATGAGGCCTAAAATTACTGAATAATTGTCATATAAATTTAAAAAATCATAATTCCCTAACAACGAATTTTGGCGAATAGGGACTACTACATAATTTTGTTTATATATATAACTATTTAAGAAAAAAAAATGAAGGAAAAAAAACTGATGCAATCCGACATTTTGAAAGTTAAAAATTTTTCGATTTTTTTTTAAATCACAATGGAAAAAAATTTTTTGAAAAAAATATCATATTTCATATTTTTTTCTTTAAGAGGGACCTTTTAGCTAAAAACAGAAAAAAAATTTCCAAGGTCCGTCATTTTTTCGCAAAGTTATCGCATTTAAAAAAAAAATTAACATGCGCCAATAGCGCAAAATCAAGTATTTAACCAACTTTCCGAAAATTCCTTATGACGAAAGAACTCAAAATCGAGCAAAAAGAAAAAATACGTGTCTTATCGATTTCGATGTAAAAACTAAAAAAAAATTTCATGCAAAAAAAATTTTTTGACCCTAACTGCCTGGACGATTTCATTTAGAATGATCCTATTATGAAAATAATGTAATCACGATAGAAATAAAAATAGGAAATACTGCTTACAGGTTACAATTATCAAAATTGTACTTACTGAAATCAAGAGGATGTGAAAAATTGTTTTCGGTCAGTGCTCAAATTTGAATAAAATTCAGGGTTCATCATTTCACTAACTCAAAAAAAAACAGCGATCCTGGTTTCTGAAGAATTATAATTATAAATTTCTGGCTAGGATGACGTAAAAAAATTTGAGAATTCGTTGAATGATAAAAAAAACTGGAATTTAATAAAAATCGAGAAATTTTTCGATTCTGGAGCTTCGAATTCTAGAAATTTTTCGATTCTGGAGCTTCGAATTCTAGAAATTTTTCGATTATCAATAAATTTATTTTTTTTCCATTATTCACTGAGAAAAAAATACCAAAATAAATGTAATTAATTGAAAATCAACAAATTTTTAGAATAAGTAGCTCCAGAATAATTAAAAAATTCTTCAATTTTCAATATATTCCAGTTTTTTTTTTTTTTCATGATTCACTGACTTAAACTGGAGTTTATTAAAAAACAAAGAATTTGTGAATTCTAGAACGCCAAATTTCATAAATTTGAACAGGATGCAGAAAATTATTCATTATTTCATGGAAAAAGTAATAAAAATAACAATAATGAACTTAAAATAGATGGAAGTTCAAAGAATAAAGAAATATCTCAACTTTATAATTAATCATTATGGAAATGAAGTGATAAATAAAAATGAAAAAAAGGAAAACTGCTTATAGGTAAAAATTATCAAAAATGTACTTACTGAAATTAAGAGGACGTAAAAAATGGTTTTCGGTTAGTTCTCAAATTTGAATGAAATTCAGTATTCTTAATTTCACTCACTCAAAAATAGCAGCAATCCTGATTTCAGAAGAATTATTACTATAAATTATTTACTAAGATATCGTAGAAAAAATAAATTTTAGAAATCGTTCGAACCCAGTGATTTATAAAAAAAACTATAATTTATTAAAAATTGAAAAACTTTTGAACTCTATAACAACAAATTCTAGCAATTTAAACGAGAAATCATGAACATACCAAAAAGTGTTTCGAATCATCAAAAATCTCTGAAGAAATACTAAAAGTATGAAAATTATATAAAGATCTGTTTTCTGAAAAATCTCAACAAATACATACAATCTATAAAACTTGGAATTCCGGACCACCGAATTAAAAAAAAAACGTATAAAAAAATCTACAGAAATACTAGAAATCGATATACACTTAAGAAAGTAGGTATAAAAATATAAAAAATCTATAGGATATTCAAAATCTACGTAGTCTTATTTTTCCAGATATCTTTAAAAATACATGAAATCTATTAAAATTATAATTGTAGATAGCAATCTAAAAACAAATTAAATTAATTTGTGAAATAAAAATTATTAAAAAAAAAAAAAAAATTAAAAACGAATCTACCCAAAAACAAGAAAATCGAAATCGTTGTGAATTTTAATGTGTTAGCATCGAATTCTAGAAATATGTGGAGTTAATCATAGAAAATACAAGAAATGTATAAAAATAACAAAACAATACCACAAAATTGCATGAATATCATACAATACGAAAATATTAAAAATTCCTAAGATATTAAAAAAATATATTTCATTTAGTATTTCATGATTTGTAATCCTAGACGATCCAGTATCGGTCATAAAACTTTTCAATGTTACAAATTTTGGAATTTTTAAATTATACAATTTTGCTGGCCAGAATCGATCATTTTTCATGTACCTACGTATTCAATATAATGGATATTGAGTTTTGTGTTTTTTAAGTCACTGAAACTAGAATTTTGTGTTTTTCCAATACTTCTAGTAATTTTCTTATTTCCTTATTATTTATCCAACTTGAAGAGTTTTCTGATATCACGAATTTCTACGTGTAGTTTTCCATAATTCGATGCTCTTGGAATCCAAATGTTCTAAAAATATTTCAAATTTTCAGAGCAACTGAAAATATTTTTTTTTATAAGAAATATTTGGATTTATTTCTGAATAAAATTTTCGGAAAATCAATACTTCCAAAGTTGACAACTTTACTGTAAATATTTGCTTACTTTTTTTCATTTATATATGAATTGTCCTTTTTTACCTTGTAAATTAGCCTGAACTTGAATAAAAATGTTAAGAATGTATTATATGTTAATGTTCCTAGTAATTATTATTTGTAGTAATAAATTGTTTGTAGGTGTCGACGAAAAAGTATTAGGACACAAAGTCAGCATTGAACTCTACCATGGCATAACGCGTTTCCCGTGTTCCAATAGGAGTTGCTCTTGGATTTGCAATTGAGGGTTGAGGTTAGCAATTAGGGGGTGACATGGGGGCCCACTTAGCAGATCCCATTGAGGTGCTCAACTTTCACCTAGCAGCCTCGTGAATTATCAACACAAATGTTCAAACTTGTATAATTGACAGTGAAACGAAATTCAATGGAAAAATTTAACAGAGATCACGAAAATACCGAATGAGAAAGTTCGCATTGCGAAAACGTTTATAAAATTTGTTTTACGGTTAAAACTGCGATATTTATAAATGAATAAAATGAAGGAATTTGGAAAATAAATTGACTGATTTTTTTGTTTTTTCAGAAAATGATGATAAAAGTTGCATTAATATTTCTGAACAAAGCATCAAAATCGCAAGATCTTATAATTCTATAATTTATTTTTTTTCATCAATTGAATCTATAACCTAAACTATTAATAATTTTCTTATTTGATGCCTTTTACTAACTTTTATTTTTTTGGTAAATTCGATAGAAGAAATCGCCATAAGAAATATGAAATTTTAACCAATCGTTTTTTTTTAACAAAAGTAAAAATCACTGTTTGAAAATTGAATAATGTTAAACTATTGCAAATTTTCAATCGGGAATCGTAAAATTTCGAATTCTCTTTATTGCATTTACAGCTTTCCAAAAATGCAGTAAATAAAAATAATAAAATCCATGCATCCTTTAAAATAGCGGTTATTTTCTTTTATTGTGTAGGAACGCCAGCCAAAAATATTTCCATTGACGAGTTTTAGCTTGTGCATTGTACCATTCATAATAATTTCAGTTCGAAGTGAACATTTATCGACATGTACAGTGGTCAATTTCACGTAACTGTGGCGCGAAATCGCCGCTGCAAAGAAACAAAGGAACCACTGTATCGTAGTACTGCATTTTTTGTAGGCAATAAATCGAACGAGGAATAAAAATGATTCGCTACATGGAAGCGACTTATTAGAAAAACTGTTTTCACTGATCAACAGTAAAAATTTCAATGAATCGGCCAAATTTTTCTGAATTCCTTGTGCATTATCTTGAGTCCCAAGTTGGAGTCATTGTAGAAAATAAAGTCAAGATTCACCAAATCATTTGACATTTAAAAAACAAACAATAAAGTTAAATAAATAAAACAAAACGCAAAAATCAGATTCAGCTTAAAATATATGTATTCCTGAAAAATCCACAGCTCATGAAATACTTCATCACAAAAAGCCTCCTTTTTGTACTGACTTATTTACATTATGACATTATTGTCCATTAATGTGGTACTCGTGTTACATGACTGCCTTTTTTTAACAAAATCCTCGTTATTTTGCAAAGACTACAATTGTAAAATTGATTCTACTGATTGAAAATCGAAGCATGTTTAAAAGAATCTGTCGTTTCTCGAGAAAAATCGACGCGCATCGAATTAAACAAAACAAGCCGAGCATGCGATTGACGGGATCGGAAAATTATCCGAGCGTAGGCGAAATGAAACAAACATAAAACTCTTTGCGCACGAACGGCTTCATTTGGATTAAACATATTTCGAATTATCGTATCTCAATAGTAACGTCGGTCAAAATATCGAGCCGTAGCAGACCAGGCAGGCCTGTCAGACGCAGCGATCAACTTTAACCAGGAAATGATTGATTCTGTCGGCTGAACATGATTAGTTTATTAATCGTCCGCTTGACCAGTGGGAAAAGGGAATGAAAAAGAGTTCACTGTATACACTGTATACAGGAAATTAGTGATTCGTATCGACACAAGAAAGCTTTCAAACGAAAACCATGAGAAAAAAGTTATGCTACAAATAAAAAATGGATAGAAAATACAATTAAGTGATTTCACAAAAAATTAATGACGTGTGTAAATCCAGTGGCGTAGCGAGGGGGGGGGGAGGGGGCAGCCAAATCAAAGGAGCGGCAAATCGGCTACCGTCCATTAGCGCACACAGAGAAAAAAAGATTCAGTTGCTGTAACTGTATTTTTTCAATTAGAAGACGAGAAAGTTGACTTTGCGAAAATTTTCGTTTGCTCCAACTGAAAAATTCCGTTAGTGCTATAGCTGCTACTGAAAAATTCAACTATACTAACCGAAAAAAAAGTTATAAATGGCGCAACTGAAAATTCAGTTGAGGGAACCGAAAATTCCCGTTGTCATAAGTAAAATTTAAAATGGCCTCAACAGAAACTTCATTTATGGAGCAGCGCCAACTTTTTTTTCGGTTAAAGCGACTGAAAATTCGACCAGTATGACTAAAAATTCAATCAGCACAACTGAAATGTTCGATTATGTCTATTCCAACTAAAATTTAGTTGGAACAAATGAAACTGAAAATTTTTTTTCTCAGTGAAAATCTACCTGTTTTTCGAGCGTGACTAATTTTCCAAAAGCGTACAAAATGGGCTGAAAGTTTTCACCTGGTTCGCCGATTTTATCGTTCTTCGAAGGAAAAAAAATGAGAATCACTACTTCTGACTTGGAATATCCAAGATACTTCTTGAAGTGTCATATTTGAAATTCTAAGAAATTTCACTGTGCCTTATTCGGAATTTCAAAACACTTTTCAATTTCCAAGACACTATTCGAGGTGTTTTATTCAAATTCGAAGACACTTTCAAACGTCTAAGTCAGTTCTTTGAGTGACAAGTGCAACAATTTAAGACAATCCTCGAAGTATCTATTTTGAAATTTAAAGGCCTTTAAAAGTATCTTTTTCGGAATCCTCAAAAATTTTCAAGTCTGTAAGATAATTCTTAAACTATCTCTTTCGAAGTTCCAAGATATTCAGAAATGTCTAAGACACTTTTTGGAATGCTTTATTTGAAATTCTAAGATACTCGAAAGTGTCTTGTTCCAAATGTTAAGACACTTCAAAGTGTCTTATATAGAATTCTAAGACACTATCAAATGTCGACACAATTCTTGAAATGTCTCATTGGAAATTCAAAACACTTTTAAGTTTTTTATACCGAAATGTGAAACACTTCTGAAGGTGTGTTAAGAAAATTATAAGACACTTTCAAACGTCTGACACACTAATTCTTGAAGTGATTTATCACAAATTTTTAGACACTTCTTGAAGTGTCTTATTAAAATTCAAAGACCTTCTAAAGTATCTTTTCTGGATTTCTAAGACACTTTTCAAAATGTCTTTGAAAATCCAAAGATATTTAGTCTTTTCTAAGACACTTTACAAAATGTCTTACTCGAAAATCTAAGACACTCAGAAGCGCGTCATTCGGAATTTTAAGACACTCTCGAATTTCTGAGATACTTTGTAAAGTCTCTTATTTAATGCATAAGTGTATAAGACACTCCAACGTGTCTTATGCGGAATTTAAAAACATTTTTAAATGTCCAAGACACTATTCAAGGTGTTTTTTTTTTAATTCGAAGACATTTTTAAACCTCTAAGACACTACTTGAGGTGATTTATAAAAAATTTCAAGACAATCCTTGAAGTCTTATTTTGAATTTAGAGTCCTTGAAAAGTATCTTTTCTAGAACCCTAATACACTGTCAAGTGTTTTTTCAAAATTTTCAAGATATTTTGAATTTCCAAGACACTTCTCGAAGTATCTTATTCCAACTTCGAAGACACTCCAATGTGTCTTATTCGGAATTCTGAGACCTTTTTTAATGTCAAAAACATTATCTAAAACGGATGTCATCGAATTTTCTTAAAGATAACTTCATTTGGGGGGGGGGGAGGCATTTCCTCTTTCGTGCCCCGGACGCCGAAACGTCTTGCTACGCCACTGCTGTATACAGGAAATGAGTGATTCGTATCGCCGCAAGAAAGCTTTCGAACGAAAACCATGAAATCAAAGTTTCACTACAAATAAAAAATGAATAGAGAATACAATTGGATGGTTTTACAATAAATTAACGACGTGTGTAAATCCCTTATGCAGGGATTTTTCCGATCCTCTGCTAAAATTTCATCCGGTATCGGAAAGTAACAATTTCCGTATTATCGGGTAATCATACCTCGCCTGTACCTATGTACTCCACCCATTATGGTCGCCCTAACAGCCAATTTAAAAATGCGCGATTCAAGCAATAAGGACTAATCGAATCAATCTGAATGGAATAAAGCGCAATTAGCGGGAGCGTAATTGAATCGTCGGTAAAAGACGAGAACGCACGGTAAGGGTGGAGAATAATGTGAACGAGAGGGGAAGTGCACTCAGAGAAAAATCTAGTGCTTTTTACTAAAAAATGTAGAAATTGGGGATCGAGAAAATGGAGTTTATTTAAGTATAAACAGTATTGTGTTATCCAAAATATTCGTATTGTATTAATCGTATCGATAACGACATAATCATGTATTGTGAAAAATAGTGGAAATTTGTCTATTTGATGTATTATTCCAAGTTTTCGAAAAGAATGTAAACATATTGGAAAGAATCGAATGTTTCGCGGTACAAAAGGGAAAATTGACCGAGCGCGCTTTTGTAGAGGGAGGCACTTAGACGCGGCCGCGTCCAAAACTTGGCCATTACGTTTGGAGAGAGCACAGGATCTCATGTGGAACTGCTGCTTTTTGCAATGTCTCCATATTCTATAAGCTTGAAGACGGAATCGCTCGGAAAGTGGGGAAAACTTTTCGGGAAACTTCTATCCGTATATATTTCGAGATCACTAGCGAAATGAAATTTATGACTCTGACCTGTTATCGGATCTTGAGTAGTTGGTGACATGATTTGCAAGCATTAATTACTGCAATGAGAAAAAAATGAGTAATTATTAGTATTATTGTTGGAAAAGTTATTATATTTTAGGAAAGTTTACAATATAATTTTAATTTTTTGTATATTATCCTTTTTGTCATTTTTTTCCGCCTTCTTAAAAAAAACTTCAATTTTCGCAAAAGTCGTCTATACAACTTTCTTCGAAAACTTCAAAAAAAAATTTTTCATATCTAAATAGTCATGTTTTTCGACCAAACTTCTTCGACATAATATTATTTACACAATGAAAACGCATTACCACGTTAATTGCATTGACACAATCAACTCTTTATTTCACAAATTAAATTTTTCTAAAAAAAACAATCCCAAAAAATCCCAAGCCCATTCTGATTTTCAACAAGTTCTTTCACAATGCACGAAAAAAAAATGGACTAGCGCAGCTTACGACCAGTTTAAAAATGCATTACCCTCCCCGAGAGTGCTCGTAATTGCAGGGGGTAGCGTAATGAGTAAAGTAGCGTTTAAAGGGCACAATAATTAATAAATTTCGCTAAAGTGCCTTTGCGTGGATTGCATGAACAGAGGAGATGTGATTGTAAACGAAAGGGATGGAAGGGTGAAATGAGAAAGTCGACGAAAGAACGATGAGACAGAGGGTTGCTCGGCTCATTCTCGAGGTGGTTTTGGGAGGGGCGAGGGGGTAGGGGGTGTAACGAATAAGATGTATATAGAAATAGCGCGGAATAGCCCGAGGCAAACAAATCTCAGTCTAACCCACTCGACGAGTCCGGGGGAACTAACTCATTACCGTGGAAATTAATTAGGTCCTTGGGTCACAAAGGCTTACTGTACTTGTGCACAGCAAATACGGCATTACCAAAGTCCGCCAAGTGCTCGCCTCTGTACCGGCAATTGTGTTATTTTTGATTCAATTTATCCTGTCCCCCCTTACACCCCCGCGCGAGGGGAAAATTATTTCTCAATAATAACAAAATATTGTTGTGATTCCATACGAATTTCGTTTTTGTTTCGATTCTTTTTCACTAGCAGAAATTATTATCCTATTGAAACTGATGACGACCGTGTGATCGGACTTTTTTTGTACGTGTGAATGCGCCTCGATATAACGTTCTGTCCAATTAAAAAGTCGGCTTTGTACAAATCGAACTAGGCCCCTGGCAATCAAAATCAACCAGCTCACGCGCAAAAGGTTGCATCCAATGAGTTCTTAATAACTGCGTACAAATGAGTTCGAGCTTCGTTCATGAGAAATTATCACTGTGAAAATGTACGTTGAACTGGTTTCCGAAAATCCGCAATATCGATTTATGAGATGTTGGGGTTTTCCAAGAAAAGTTGTATACTTTTCTGGTGAAAGTCTGTCATAAAAGTCAGGCAAATGAAGTTTGAATGAAATTATAGATTATTAAAAATTACAAATATTATTATTAGTAAAATTATTTATAAGTTTTATAAAAAGAGTATTGTATAAAATTTATTTACATATAATATGATATATATGTAAAATGATGTACATATATTATTTTCATTACTAAAAGTATGAAAATTCTTCTATCTACTTTACTGATAAAAGTTTTTAATTTCCAAACAGATTTCCTTTCATATCACTCAAAAAATATAAATGCAAGATTCTTTGAACAAATCGCTAATGAAAATTCACTTGAATTGCAAATTTTACTCCTTAAATCATTCAAATTATGTTTTCAACTAAAATTCTTTTCATTGGACATCAGTTAATCGATTAAACTCACTATGTGACGAAGACACAGAAACCGATTCTCCAGGGAAATGAATCCAATTTTTCATTACAAAACGTTCAGCGTTGCCGTTTGGAGATGAAACAAAAAATCTAATGTCGATCGTGGATTCTTGCGAGGGGAGGTCAATCATTTTCATTGACGTTGTAATTCGTTTTTCGGTATGTTCGAGAGATTGGGTTGAAGTAAGTCAATCCTTTTTCCATCAATCCTCATTTTTTTCTCACTTTCTGCTCGTCATAATTTTTTTCCCTCGATTTTCAGATAGAAAGCAGTAGATACCAAGATCCATTTTTATATTGGAAAAATATAAATTCAGAATAATTTTTTTCGGATTCCATACATGAACGTAATTTTGTTGCCAATCTTACAGACGTTGAATTCGAGTTTTGTATCTCTCTAATTTATCAAAAATACATTGTATAACAACAAAGTGAAACTTCTAATGACTTACCATAGAAGAATGCACCATCAAAATTCACGACAAGTCTCACAAAGTGTAACTTATAATGTCTTACCATTGTAGAACCCATAATCAACATACTTAAAAAGTCTCACAAAGTGAAACTTCTAATGTTTTACAATAGTAGGATCCACAATCAACATACATAAGATGTATTTTCACTTTCTGCTCGTTCAAGTTTTTTTTTCCTCGATTTTTAGATGGAGAAAAAAAAGAACCAAGTTTCATTTTTCTGTATTAGAATCAATGCAGGATATTTTTGAGTTCCGATCATTTCTTTCGGATTCCATACACGAGCGTAATTTTGTTGCCAATCTTACAGGCGTTGAATACGAGTTTTGTATCGTATTAAATCTTTCGAAGTTTTATTTATATTTATAAAATGCGAGAAAAATTATTGAAATATTTAAAATATTTGAAAATATATATAAAAAAATATTTCACATATTACACAAAAAATTCGAATAGAAATATTAAATACTTTTTCAATTGTATAAATACTACAAAAACAATTTTTAAGACTCTAGATAAGAAATGTTGTTATTCGTAAAAAATTTTGTTAAAAAATAAAATCACTAAAATTCTACATACTATAGCATCAAGTTCTAAAAATGACTCATAGAAAAACTAACTATAGTTATTAATGAATAGATTTTAATTATAATAATTTATAAATAAAAAGCTATAATCGAATTAATTAAAACACTAATCTATTAAAACACAAAAAAATACAGCGAAATTTCATAAATAGCATATAATATGATATTTCAATATTTCAATACTAGAGAATTGAATTTTAAAAATCTATTAATAGATACACAAAATACATTTGAAAAAAACGAAAAAAATACCAAAAAATTCGAGAAATACTAAAAATCTCAAAAAACTATGTAGAAATGATTTTCTCAAAAATGTATAAAATTTTGAATCTTAAAACTTAAGATTCCAAAAATCAGTATAGAAAACCATAAAATTATTAAAATTGTATGAATAATAAAAAAATCAGAAAAATGGTAGCGAAAATCCATAGAGAAGATACTTTTTTTTTTTTTTTTTAAATAAGGAAACCGTACAATTTTTCAATACGAAAGCATCAAACTCTAGAAATCTAGAAAGGGATTTATAGACATAATAAAAATCTAAAAAATACTAGAAAACACAGCAATATTGTAGTTTTAAACAACATACAACACGAAAATGCTAAGTATCTATGTATTACTTAAAATCTACGAACTTATAATTAAACGAAAATCTAAAAAATTATTGAAACACAAGAGTTTACATTCTTAGAATATTGAATTCTAGACAGCTGTAAAAAGAAATTCATAATAGTATAGCTAAACTTTCCAAATTATTTGAATACCAAAAGAATAAAAAACAAATGAAAATCATTTTTAAAATAATCTAAACCTTAACAACTTGCAAATTACAAAAAACAATTTAATTGCATTCAATACAAACATGAAAAATGTGCGACTCTAGACACCAAAAGTTGTACTGTATTTAACTCCTTCCAAATTTGTATAATTTTAAATTCCTATTCAAACAACTCTGAATTGTTGTAATTTATTGTTTAATTTGTATTTATACATTTTTCTTTATTATATAATTATAATTATTAATAAAAAAATTAATTATCATATTTAATAATTATTACAATATTTTCAAATAAATATAAATTGATGATGATCATATTGATTTTATTTTATAATTGATTTGTATGAATTGATTTGTATTAAATTGTATTAATTTATTGTTGTAATGATTTAATGTTGATTATAAATCGATTAATCCGCTAAATTTTAACAATAAATTTCAGGTTAAAATTAAATCTTTAAATAAAACGGAAATAAGTTAAAATAGAAGAGTTAATCAAAATTCAAGACATAAATTAACAACACTGAGAAAAACATCTTGCACTTTTTGCCATGTATATTGCAAAAATTACAATATTATTGTAGTTTTTACAACACTTTTTCCGAACCTTCCAATAATTATGTTACTTTATTCCAATATTACATAGTAAAATCGTCTTGTTGTATAAATTACAAAATGTTGTACGACAGTTTATACTACACTATTTTAGAAATTTTAAAATTTACAAATGCACATTTTACTATACGAATTGTAATTTTTACTTTACTATTACAAAGAATCTTAAATCTGTGTATAGCGAAACGTATAACATAATATTTTAATTTTTACCCATAACTTGTTTTTCAACTTGTAAAATATGATATTTCATGTTCAAAGTAAATGTAAAAATATGCATGTGCGAAAATTCATTGTATATCGTAAAATTTACCATATATGTATGAATTTTTTCAATATTGTATCTTATTTTGTCTTTCAGCTAATTAATTATCTAAATTAGTAAGAATTACAATATGATGTTGTAAAAAGTAGTAGATGTATGGTGAAAAACAAAATATATAAAGTACAATATCATTTGACAATACTTACAATAAAGTGTTGCGAAAATTCCTACATTATCTAGCATAAAGTACATTACATCTGAGTGATTCCCGTTTACTTTACAGTATTGTAATAATCACAATACTTTTTTCTCAATGAAAAACATGAAAAATTCAGCAATGAGTATTATATATGCTGTTTTCTATCAACCCTCATTTGACTTGATTCCCAAATCCCTCTTTTACTAGTGATGACAACGAGCACTTGCTGTCTTCCCTTCAATTATCCTACTTTTAGCGAGCTTATTTTAATCCAAAGTGCACGGCAAGCACCAGAGTGGCGGTACCAACCTTTCACTAAAGTGCATTCACACTTCATTATTATTTACTCTATTTCACTCTGGTAGATTTGAACCACTTATCGCGGGTACATTTAGAGTTTGTAACTCGCATTTTCCCTCTGATAAATTATCTCAAAAGCATCATGAAAACTTCATGCGTCCATTTCCTCAAATGGAAATAAATCTTTTCTATTTATGGAATAATATCGCAACCAATTTTTGGTCAACCACGAAAACGACTCAAGGCAATGTATGGAATAATTTTTTTTTAATTGTGGCAGAATTGTTTATTAGTTTCAATTTCATTTATACAATCGACAGTTCAAAAGTTATTAACAATTTAAAAATTATTTTGCACTTCTTAACTCAAACATGTAAAATTATTTAATTTTTTGTACAGTAATTTACAGCATATTCTTTGTACACCAATTAATGAAAGAGAAAAAAAAACTCAAAATAATCTCATAAACGGGAACCTTCTGAAACTCCATTTTATCCATCATTTTACACAGAATTCTTCTGCAAATAAAAACTTGACAAGATGCAAATTGTCCTTGAAACATGCATCCTTCTCTCCATTTCCCGTCACAGAAGAGGCCCTAGAAAAACGGTGTTTACGAGCCTTACTTGTATGCTTCACCCTCTAAATTTTCAACGAACATGCCAGAAGATTGTTTAAAAATGCCACAGCGAACGAATCGTAGATTATTCACGAATCGGTAAAAAAAGCCGAGTTGTATTACACGCGAGCGAAACACCCCAGCCAACCTTCATCCTCTCGTCAACGTCAAACACGCCGAAAATCCCTAAGAATTTATTATTTATTCTCAAAAACCGCAACTCACTTCCCAACTATTTCTCGAGTCAAGAAGTCGGAAAAGTTTCATTTCAAAAAAAAATAAAAGAACTTTTCCTCCTCGTCGAGTAATTATATGGAACATGGGGGCTTATAGAAAATTATTTTCAGGAGGGGTTTCTTGAAAAATATATTCTCTACGTCATTTAGATTTTGGTGATTTTCAAGACTGAGAGGTTTAGATTTATTCCTAATACTATAGGTGTTTTTCATAATTTTTGAGTATTTATAGACTTCGAGAATTCAATTATATTAGTATTGATTTCTATTTAAGGTATATTATTTGATATATAAAATATATTGTATAAATTATTTATTATACTTTAAAATTTATAAATTACTAATATATAATATTCAAGTAGTATTCACTATTCAATATGATTATCTAACATTATTATTAATGTAATGAATATGATTATTTTTCATGATAATTTATTAGATCTTATTTGTTTTGTTTATTTGATATGTAAATTGTATATAAGGATTATATTTTTATTAATTGATAACAAAATAATTAATATCAAATCAATAGATTGATTCAAGTATATTGATATTAAAATTATTTTATATCATTTTAGTTATTATAATAATATTAATAATTCAATTCAATATTCCAATTATTCAAAAATTATCCAAAAATTCATATAATATTACGTAATTATTATATTCAATATAACATTCGTCGAATGTTTATAAAAATGAATAAATATTCTTCCAAATATTTAATACTTAAGATGATATTAAAAAAATTTTTTTGATAATAATTTATTTAATATGATAATGTTTTATTTATTTAATGTTTGAATTAAATATTTATATTATCTTATAAATCATTCATAAAAAATTCATTATTTTTGAATTATTTATATTTTTATTATATTTATTATTGTATATTATGAAACGTACTGTTCATAAAATATTTATAATAATAAAAAGATATTATTCTGAATATTTAATATTTATTAATTATATTCAAAAGTAAAATATTATTTATGTGTTACTAATACTTTCAATGAAACATTACATGTATGTCATAAATAATATACTTATGTATATAAGTTATATATAACATAAATATGAGTATAGATTGCTATTGAGCTTCACGAATCAAACTTCTAAAAGATATATTATTTTTATAGATTTCTGAGAAAAATATTAACTATATTGATATTTAGTATATGTATTATTTTTAGAATTTTCATACTGTATGTTTTTCATGAAATTTCGCTGATTTTTCTCGAATTTAATAGATTTTCACTTTTTGTATGGATCACTTTTTCTATTTTTAAAATTCGATGCTCCAGTATGTATTGAAAAAGTGACTTTGATAATTTCACATAATTTTTTACCTATGTAGAGTCTAAGAATCTTTTGTAGTATTTGTACAATTGAAAAAAACTTTCTGGTATTTTCCTGTTTTTTATAGAAACATTTAGTTATATGTTCTAGCATTCAAAGCTTTATCGATTTTCCTAATAATTATCTCTACAACTGAAAATACAGTTCAACAACAAAAAAACAAAAATCCTCAATATGACATAATTTAAATACTCTTAACTGAACTATCTAACTCAATTATCATGAGCTGCAACTTTTTTGATGGAGACTAGAACCAGATAATTCTACAGAACCTCTGAGTTAAAATCAATTATAGGACTTGGTATCGTAAATATTACGTCAGATAATTACCTGGAACCTGAGGCACTATAATGAGGAAGTAATTGTAAAATACAAATTCAAAATTGCAGGCGACGCCGGAGAACGGCTGTATCGAACGCAAGTTTGTTAGCTGCGGCAGCGGTGCTTTCGCAATTAATCTTGACGCTCTAATGAGTGTCAATTGAGAGAAGTTGCCAATTAACGTATGCCTGGCCCTTTGAGTAGGTTGGACCAAGAGGAATCTTTAACTCGGAAAAAAAACGAATGTTTTTTTCTTGTCTTTTTGGTGTTATTTGCATTAAAAGAGCACGAAGAAAGCTTATTTATAGTGAGTACGCACAATGAGAAAAGAAACTAATAGTAATTTGTAGTATGAACATTGGAAAAATTACTGTATTGCAGGAAGATATACAATATTATTTTAGTAATATTGTAAATATACAATATGAATATATCGTATATTTAATCATATAATGTACCATACATAATTATATCATTATATATTTTATCATATATAATGTACATAATATATAAATATATTATATATTTATATATAATATGAATCATAATGAAAATCCAAAATATTATTTCAATTTTTCATATATTATACTACATTTAGCTATAAATATATTTATTTTTTTATAAGTATTACTATACTTTATACCAATTATTACAATACGAATATTTTGATTACTACAATACTGTATATTATATATATACTATAATCTAAACGTCCATTAAAATCTATAAAAATATGAGACATATATAAGAATAGTTTAAAACACTACGAATTATTATAAATATTTCAAAACAACTGAAAATTCGAAAAATGTAGAAAATCTTATATAACTAGACATTTTTCAAAATACCTGAAATATATTGAAACTAGAATTCTAAAGCATCGAGTTCTAAAAATCTATAGAGCAATTTACAAAAAAATTTTTAATCCATCAAATGATTAGAAACTTGAATTTGTTGGTAATTTTAATACTTTAGCATGGAATTCAAAAAATCGATAAGGCAATTTATAAAAAAAATCAAAAATCCATCAAATTACTAGAAACGCGAAAATTGTTGTAAATATCAATACTTTAGCATCAAATACCATAAATCTGTATAGTGAGTAAAAAAAGTACAAAAAATTGTATGAATAACATGAAATACGAAAATCTAAGAAATTCCTGAAATAAAAAAAAAAATTTCTTTTTTCCCATGCATCCGTAAAAAAGGCCACTTCATTTCTATGGAATGCGGGAACAAAAGCCCCTTTTTGGGGTACTCGGAAATCAGCGGGAAATATCA
>JAPYZL010112030.1:0-17840 GCA_030522825.1 Platygaster orseoliae
GATCTCTGAAGATCTTTATAGATCTATTTGTAGATCTTGGTTGATTTCCATAGATCTGTTGGTAGATCTACGAAGATCTTCATAGATCTATTTGTTGATATCCGGTCATTTCCATGTATCTGCTGGTAGATCTATGAAGATTTTCATAGTGCTATTTATTGATTAGGATCTATTCAAGTAGATCTACAGTATATTTACTCAAGTAGATCTGCAGAGATGCTCGATATGGGTGCATCTCTATAGATCTACGTAGATCTACAGTAGATCTCATGTAGATATCTAAAGATCTACTAATTTTTACCTGGGTCAAAGGTTTATAGTGAACAATTGTTGTTATATTACACGTCGTAACTAGGAATTTCGTATTTTAACTGCAGCAATAATTGTCACTTCGTTAAATAAGTTTTAATAAGTTAAACAGTCAGATAAATAATGTTATCTCCGTTTATCCTGTAAGACGCAAATCGATGAAACTATCATGAGCTTTTTTGCGCGAAATAACGAGTCGAGTGTAAAATAATATCAAACAGTGAGACCATGAGAGACATGTCTAAAAGATGAAGAGCCTCTCTAAAATCTTTATCGTTCATAATTTTTACTAGGGCGTTTCATTGCGTTATGGTCAGCCGGTTATTAGCGTTGTTTTCTCGTGAACCGAGAGAAAATGATAGTAAAATTCTCGTCGTTATGAAGCTGGGTATCGTTTCCCCAAAAGATGCCGCTGTTTCAAGAATGCTCAAGCTTTTATGAGGCGATCCTCGTTGGGGATCGGTCGCTCGTTAATGATTCACAGCGGATCGTTAAAGTCGATATAGGACAGCCCTAACTGTGCTTTCCAGAAGCGCTTTGCGCGGACTCAGATGCATTGTATCGGCAATTTTCATAGGCGATGCTACAAACTGAACTGAAGTGCTGGCTATGAATAGAGGATTTCTGTTGCTTCTATCTACGATTTTACAGGGTGTTATGGTGCGGAAGAGAGGAGAAATTTGTGGGATGCTGAATGCAAGGCTGGTGTTTCTTCATCTACGTCCTAAGAACATTGTTGTAAATCGTTTACAGCGAAGGTGTTTCTCTGATCATATAAGTTGTGAAATAATGAAAAACCGATATCATACACTGAAAAACCAATGAGCTAGCTGAAACGTCCCATTGTACGTGACTCAGTCAATGTAAATTGCAAGACCTCATTCATAAAATTTACATGCCGCTCGCTTTGACTTTTCCATCGGCCGCTAATTTCCCTTCCCCGGCACGGGAAAACGGCCGAGAAAATGGCAACGGAACTTGCGGCGCGTCAAAGCGTCCCTTCGTGCTCGCGACGCAGGCAACTTTTCGCATGGCAATTTCCCGCGTCAGGGACACGCGGATGCGCGACCCCGGGCAACTTTTCCCGTCATCGGACACGGCGAGTTACGCGAAACTGTTAACATTTACAATTTCCATGGGCGACGTCACCGGCAGTGATTTAGCGCCTCCCTTGGGCTTGCTTGCTCGCCGGAGAAAAATGCGGGAAAGTTTCCAACTTTGGTTTCCCGGGGACAATGCGGGGTACTCGCGCGTTGGTGGGAATTTTTTTAATTGCAAGCGACTCTTTTGTTCGTTCGACGGGGCGTTTTCCGTGATTGAAGTGCGAGCGATGCTTCACGTGATGTCGCGTCAGGTAGTCTTCAATTAAAACACGAATGGTATTTGGAGTATCTGATAGACCATGGGAATCTAAAAATAGACGCTGGCTGGATGGGAGTTTTCATCGAAAAATTTTTAACTTCCCAATCCCTCGATTTGGAAATCCCCGAGTTGAAAGAGATAGAAGATGTTGATTTCGAGACATAGTTAAAAAAAGTATTAAATTTTTAATAGAAAAAAAAGTTTTGAGATGTGCCATCGATGATTTAAAACCTCAAAATAACAAACTTAGCGAAGCTCCTGAAAGTCATCGAAAAAAAAGTCGTTAAATCATCGACAATGAAAATCGTCGTTTTAAGAAAAGGTCGAAGTTTTGAGATTCTTGTTATAAAAAGTTTTCTCGAAAAATTTTATTCATAAAAAATCCGGTTCATAAGAAATGTACGAGGCTTAAATATTTTCTCATAAAAAATTTGAAATTTCTAATAAAAGTGTCACTGGTTTTTATCAAAAATTTTTTACTCATTTGAATTTTTTAAGGTTGACCTTGGAAGAAATTTGTAATCGTTATAAGAATTTGGCCGTTTCTAATAAATAATCACTAGTGTATAACTATGTTTGAAAAATTCCTTGTTAGGGGATTCATCGAATTTGTTTTTCCGAGGTTTCACATTATTTTTGGTGAATCTCAGAAATAAATTTTCATGTGATTTGTCGACGTTATAAACTAGGTATATTAGCATGAAATTAATGTATTATCGCCAAAATATTTATATTATCAAAAGCAATATATCTGTTAACACTCAACAACTATGCGACGATACATTTTTCAGAAATTTATGAGCCTTTTAATTTTGGAACAAACAATTCCAGGAATTCATAAGGAAAATCATTAAAATACCGGAAAAATCTAAAAATTGTATGAATATTACAAGAATACGAAAAAAGTACTAAACATAAATGTAAATTTAAAAGTCATATCAAAAATATACAAACGAAATTAAAAAATATTTTTTACATAAGAAAATTTTGAAAGATTTTTGCATAGTCAATCTTTGTCTTACTTTTATCATAATTGAGCAATAAAAATCGACAGGAAGTCATAAACTCGCGAAATACGGATTTTTATTTCAATTACTAGCTTAATTAACTTTCTGGCGAGAAAATTCTTCAAAAACATTCGGTTTCTTCAAATGTGCGGGCCTTGGATTTTGTTAATTTTTTGAAAAGTCAATCTTTGACTGACTGTCACAAAAAATAAGGAATAAAAATCGAGAGGGATGAAAAAACTCGCGAAATACGAATTTTTCTTTCCATTACTAGCTTAATCAACTTTAAGGGGAAAAGTTCTTCATGAACATTCGGTTTTCTCAAATGTGCGGACCTTGGATTTTGCTGATTTTTTGCGTAGTCAATCTTTGATTGACTGCCACAATAAATGAGCAATTAAAATTGAGAGGGATGAAAAAACTTGCGAAATGCGAATTTTTCTTTCCATTACTAGCTTAATCAACTTTAAGGGGAGAAATTCTTCATAAACATTCGGTTTTCTCAAATGTGCGGACCTTGGATTTTGCTGATTTTTTGCATAGTCAATCTTTGACTTGCTTTTATAAAAATTAAGCCATAAAAAACTGGGGATGCAAAAATATCGCGAGATACGAATTTGTATTTCAACTACTAACTTAATCCACTTTCTAGCGAGAAAATTCTTCGTGAAAATTCGGTTTACTCGAATAGGATACCTGGGAAAACGCTGATTTTTTGCATAGTCAATCTTTGACTTACTGTCATCATAATTGACAAACGGAATTCGTATAAAAAATTTCTAATAATAAATCGTGTAATTTCTCAACATTGTAAACTTCATGAACATAAAAAAGTTGTATTTTTTCAAATAAAAATTTTAACTTGTGATACTGAATGACCGAACTTGAATTTATAGATAACATAGTTTTTGTGACGTAATTAAAAAGCGTTTCCAAAATCCATAATACAGATAAGAATATCCATTTTATTTTATCATACAATGGTATCTTTGAGAAGTGAAACTTTTCCTAATTTTTTACTATGACGACTGTTAAAATATTCTTTGGTCAAAATACGAATGTTTTTTCATATAATTTTTGATATAAACGATACAAATCTGATGTACTTGATGTAACTTTTTATTTAAAATTTTTTCACTTATAAATCTGTTTATTTGTATACGATACTGTAAAATATGAAAAAATCATCGATGTCGTTTCGAAATAAAGTAATAAAAATCATGTAATTTTTAATTATTTCTGTCTTGAAAAACAAAAATCTCTTTTTATGATCCAAGAGGGAAAGAATAACTGAAGTGAATGAATAACAAGATTTTATTTTAATAACATCCTGCACTGGTATTTTTGAATTCGGTTTCATGTTTTCATGAATAAAAAAAGTGCACATCATCTTGTTAATAACCTCCCATTAAAATACTTACCAGAGTAAAAACAGATTTAATAATGCTATTTTCAACTGAATAGATTTATTCATTTATAAAACTATTAGTAATAATTCAAGAGTATTTTAGATGTTTGGAGTATAGAGTACACGAATTGATGATGAATTTTATTCATTGATTGATTGTATAGATACTTTCGTGTTTTATAGTTTATTCTCGTGTCAATGAATAAATTTTTGAATATTTCTTAATTTGAAATACATAGAGTGTTAGCAATATCTGAGAGACTATGCAAACTGAAAAATGAACAGTAATCGAATATGGTTTTTGAAGGAAAAATTCTAACCTCATTGTATCTTATTTAAAAATTCTGGGATGAATACCAATAAGTGATTTCACTTCTAAGACTAATATTGATTTAAAAAATGAGGTCGATTTACATTTCTAAGGTCTATGAGAGCAAACCGGTTCGTATTTTTCTCATAAAATGGAAAAAAATCATCTTGCTGCATATTTTACTTCAATTGTTTGTACAGTCTCGCAGTTACCAAAATAAATTCATGATTACATTAATAAAACTTATAAAACAATCCGTTTCACAAATATTTAATTGAAATATACCAACTGAAATTGAAACGTTTCGAAGATTTCCATTTTTTGCACCACCAACTTTTCATTTATAGAACTTTTACATAATTATGATTGATGAATATTGTATATCTCAGAAATACATATTATTGATAATAAATTCAACAGAATGTTATCACTGGTAACTGAAATAATGTGTACTTTTTATGAACATTTTTCAAGAATAATTATATTCGATTTTCGTTAAAATATTCTTCAAAGAAAATGCAAAGATCTTAAAATAATCCGATGAACCAAAGGCAAATAAAATACTTAGTAGCTGGTTGCGAGTTTTTTTTGAATAATTTTTCTCTCTTAATCTCTTTATTCAGAAATGTTGGTTTATCAGAAGAATAAAGATAATTATCCATGGCAGAAAATGAAAAGTATATCCATTGAAATTATCTCAGGCTTTTAAAATGAAAGAGTTCGTATTTTTGGGATAAAAGAGGGAAATGTTTACTCGAGATTACGAATGATCTAATTCCATTTTATAGATTTTCCACGATCGTATTTTTAGGTTCAGCTTCACTTTATGATTCTTAGCTTAACAAAATTATGATTCGATATTATTATTGCTCACGATAAGTAAGTATTTTTGAACTTGTTTGTTAAAAAATAGCATGATCCTGTTAGTTCCTTTTTTCAGTATTCAAATCATAAGACATGTGTCATCAAAATAATAAATGAACTTCATTTTTTCAAATAAAAAACCTTGTTCTATTTTTGTCTGATTTCGAAAACTTTGAAACTTTGGTATTCAAAACGAAAAATTGTGAAAGGAAATTGCAAGATTATAAAACCATTTTCTGGGTAATTTAAAATTAATGTAGCTTATAATGATGCCAATAAAAAAATATAATATTTTTCAATTAAGAACCTCGATCTCTTTCACTCAAAAAAGCGGACATAAATATTAGGTAATCTATCATCTCAATTTCCGAAAAATTGCAAGTAAATTTGTTCTATATCTTCTCTTTGAAAATTATATCCTGCCCGTGTCTAAGCCATCCACTAATTCCATACCTTACTGTAAATACATTTAATTCGTTTACTCATGGTATTACACAACCTGTGTGTACATGCGTGTGTGTGTGACAAGGAGAAAAGGAAGTAGTAGGGTTAATCTACTTATATCTCCTTCCTTGAAACCTTTCACGACATCAAAATACGTTGGAGAATTTTTGTATTCCGTCCATGCACCGCACTTCAAAATCGCACGAACGATGTAACTGTAAGGTGACTGCGACTCTCGTTGCAAGCTAGTTCAAGAAAAAAAGAGAAGCCGTGAATGGCGGAGAAAGAGGACAGAGGTGAATAAAAGGGGTAGATGCAAGGAATAGATTTTCCTCTTGAAGCTATCGCTCGGTACAGATCTCTATTCAAACGAATATCTCGGCGTTGATTTAGAGCCACCTCACCTATGGCCGTAGGTTGCGTCTGCTGAGCAGGAGAGCTAACGAAATTCGCGACGCTGATAGCTCGAGACATTTTTCGCTTTTTTTTTCGTCGCGAGGGCCAAGGGGATCCAGGGACGTTTTAATAGCGATAAAACTCTCGGTTTTTCACCCTCGCCAATGACGTTGAAAGTCTTGCACATAAAATCGGAGGGTTATCGATATCTGCGAAGCTTCTGTCAGCTTTTTCCGAGGGTTCAATTAACGGCTTTCGAGTGCGTGTCGAAGAGGTTAGGGTGAAGTTCTCAGATTTAAGTGACTTGGATGCTATAGAGAATCTTTACTGTCTTTTACGAAATTGATTTAGGAAAAAGAATTACTTAAAAAAAAAGGCTACTCATAATAACTTGTCACGGTTTAACCTAATTCTTTCATATTTATTCACAAATCAGGCAAAGTTTGCAGATCCTCTCGATATCTTCAGTTCTTGAACGAAAAAGTTTCAAAAACGTTTTAAGGAATGGAAGAAAAAAAAACAAAAAAGCTTTTTCTGGAGACTCGAGTGCTTCGTGAATAGGAAAAAAGCGATAAAAAGCGAAAAGCAAAGATAGGACGGAATCGAAATGGTATAGAAATAAATAAAGCTGTTAAGGTAACAAGCGCGACTGACGAAAGAAAAATGTCGGAGGAAGAAAAGCGTTAAAGAAAAAACAGCTGCTACTTCGAAAAAGAGACACGAACATTCACAATGATGAAGAACTCTCGAACGAAAATGTGAAAGCTTTTCGAAGTTTCGAGTATTTTTACTGTTTGCTGCATTTCCCTTATTCTGAGAAATTGAAAAAGTTCATTTGAACCAAACGTTATCCTCAGTAGCTGTAGATTAGAATTGAAAAATTGAAAAAAAGCTTAATGCTTTCTTTTTACACCACAGATTCACATAAAAGTTTTTTTCACGTTGAGTTAAAATTTTCTAGCATCGATCATTGTTCTGGACTTCCATGTTGCGAACGAAATGAACTAGTGATGCAGGTTGGTGCGAGCGTTTAATTTCCGTTGTTCTCGAGGACCAAGCAAAGGCAGTTTCCGTGGTAACTCCTCCATTCGATCGGGACTACGATGTATCAGGGAACATTTGTTTCGTTATCCAAACTCGAACAGCAAACGACCCGCGATCTGCGATGTAAATTACGCCTCGAATAAGGGTTAGGTTTTTAGTTTGTCCAAGCTTCTCGCATGAATTCGACTTGTAATTTTCCCCAGGGTATACAATAGGTTTTGTGAATAATGCAGCGCTGGGTCTCAGTCTAGAAATAGGGTCAGAACGAGTGCAAGCGTTTAAAATAGTTAATTACTCCGGGTTATTGAGTTTAAATTACCCGATTTACACAAAATATGTAAATCTTAGTCTTAGAACTTGAACTGAGAAATCCTTTTTTTCGTCAAAACGTCATTTTTTCACCAACTGCACAATCTACTATTTTTCATTGAAAAAACTAGCTGTAAAAATGAGCTGCAGTTTCACAGCAATATTACCCAGTTCGAGAAACTTTGAGATATGTGCAGCTGACGTGTGTTTCTGTATTCAAAACAGCAATATTGATGCCGTGAGATAAGCGAATAATTAATATTTCATAGTACACTGATGCTGTCAGCGGTGATTATGACTGAATTAGATGTCCTGTGTCCTGTTCAATATCACGTTTCACTCAATCCACAGCATCTGCCTATGTAGAAAACTGATCGTCATAAACATAGTGATTATGTACAGCGATTAGAGAAAATAATCACCATGACTACGTGACTTACAAATTGAAACTAAAATCTTGTATAACTTTTAATATTCTCACTGCCGTTTCAGTTGATTGAATCTCATAACATGAAATTTATTTCAGAGAGAAAAGTTTCAAAAAATGCAATTACAACCACGACATAAAAAGTTGATGTGAATATCGGAAAATTAATTCATTATATGGAAAACTACTTTGCGCATCAATTACTTTATTGAGTTCGAAAGTAGTACTCTTCACAATTTTTAATTTGAACAATGTCTAAAATTTTAACGTGTGCAAGTACAGAACACGGAAAATTCATTCTCAATATAATATCAAATATGAAAACCCAAACTTCTCGTGTAATACTAGCAAGCCACATAACTTTGTAATTATCAGCCTTCGCCTGTTCATTTGATCTCGCAAGTACGAACAATAATTAGTTCTGTTCAAATCGCCCATAAGGGATATTGTTTGCACGATGCATAGGCTACTTTCATGAGAATTTGTTAGTCTAGTTAATAGAAGACCCGGTCGTTTGTATGAGACCTGTGTGTGCATAGATTATAACATACAAGCTACGGGAAACTCCGTAAGCCCAACATGATTCTTCTTCCAGAAACCAAGACAAGACATATTTCCGGATTAAGCATTACCCCAAGTCATGAAACATTTATGAGAGGTTAAATCACCATTTTACCCTTTTTATTCCAATAATTCACGTCTTCTGAAACTCTCAAACCATTTGACAATTACGTCTGGCAGGATTTCGAACTCAAACGCTACGTGAAGAGCTTCATATGTTTACAGGATTGAAGTTGGCAATTCAAGATGGCCGCTACCACTAGAAAATAATTCGTCTATTGCTCGCGTTGAGAGCTCAAAGCGTCAAGCAATTTTAATCGAAAATATAATTCTAATGAAATGAAAATCATTAGTAACTCTTGTCTGAAGACGTTCAAAGCTGCGCATGTCCTCTTTGATCCACCAACTAGCGAATATTACCAAGTCATCGACCCAAACCAAGTCAAGGGTGCTTGACTCCAGGTTCAATTTTGTACAGTTTTATTACTAGAATTTTTAGCTCTCTGGAATTCCACGATGTAAGATGAATCCACAAATATGATTTTGATTGGATGTTCAAGGATGAAAACAGTGATTTTATTGTGGCCACCGTTTGTAAGATGGACAACAAAAGAAGTAACGACTCGAGCCTTGCACAACTAATACCGCAATCTCTTAGATCTACTGAAAATCGTGGTTTAAAGGGTTAGAGCTCGCTCGCTAATTAATTATCCCGTGTGATTTTATCATCTTATCAATTAGCGCAACGCCCACGGCGTGGTTGGAATAGGCTTTTAAGAAAGCTCTCTCGCTCCTTCGGTTGGGGCAGGTTTCGCTTAAAAGCTCTTTGATCACGCGATGCTACAATGGTGAAGCACGAAAACGAACGGTAAGGTCAAAAGCAGTGCATGTTATAGGTATTGAGTTGCTGAAGAGTACCTGAATATAAAGAAAATTTTTCAGATATCAAAAAACTACACTTCAGTTAAAGCTGAGAGAAAATGATAGAAATGATGATTTTGTGTTCTTGATCTTTTACTATGCCACTGCTGCACTCTTATCGCATTGGCTATAAACGGTGGTGAGATTACCCGATTCCTCCTCGACTTCTTCGAAAGCACGAGTCATAAGGAGCTGCGTTGTGTCATCTCCGGGTTCCACTTGCCATATTGAAGTTGGCCAACTTTCGGCGGGACAATTTGTGTTGGACGAAAGTTGCGAGCCGCATCTGTTTCGCCCGTAATACCAGTTTCGTTGGTCTGTGCCGCGCGAGACGGTAAACATCGCCACATGCGACACATCCTACAGTTTTCGTGGCAAGAAATAGTCGAACGTTTCATTCAAACGTTTCATATTCGAGCCAGGACACGCATTAGCCCATTTCGACCCCGTGGGCTACGAGAATTTTCGGGATTGCGGGCATGTAACGCTTGAGCCCCTGGAATTTCCCATTTACGAATCGGATTAGAAAAGGATTAATCCAAATGCTTTACGACTCTGATCCTGGGTCGAGATAAAATACTGGTAGTTAAATGAAGTGTGGGTTTAACTGGATGCGAGAAAATGGTCGTGAGGGAAATTATGCGTCCTTCCTCTACTTTTGCGACTTTTGGAAGTGCTTGATTCGCATGATAAGAGGGAATATAGCTTGGAATAAGTGGAATTATGATTTTAAGAGAAATACTTATGGTTGCTCGAATGCTTGATTATTGAAGTTAATCGTAGTTTGAACGTCAAAAAACAAATTTTTTAATGTGAAAAAAGACATTGTTTTTAAATTGAAGAGACTGTAAATAAAGAAGTTTAATAGAAGATAATTATTCTGAACTTCGATCAGTTGGAGCCAATGTCATTAAAAATAAAAAAACTATCATTTACCCAATTACACTGTATACGCTTATGTTCACTTTATGAGTATATACAGTAATAAAAAATAGAATTATATAGTAATCTGTAAAAATTCTAAAATAAGTAATCAGTAATAACTCAAGTAATTCTAGAAATTAGTGTAGAAAACCATAATATTATAGAAAAATTTTAAATTTGTATGAATCGAACAGTTCAGTAGGACTGTTTTGTCGGGTAAAAAGTTTCACGCTGTTTAATAAGCGGATGATTTCAAAAGAACTCTTCGGCAACTATATTCATTCATCGGTTTCTCCACAGCTTATTGATTATTTGAAAATTTCTTTCGAATGCGCTATCGCAGAATCGTAATCGGATTCGCTGCAAGAAATGCAACTGGAGTTCATTACTACTCTATCATGGATCCCATTTTAACTTTCCTAAGGTAAGTATTTCTGAGGTAAATTTTATTCTACCTCGTAAAGAAGTTCAGTTTTTATTTTCGGGAGAATGAAGCACTAGTGAATATCAGAAAAAACTTTCTGTTCGTTGAGAACATTATGAACTTTCTATAAAATTTAAAATTACTTCAATCATATAATTAATATTTTTCCTATGAAAATGTGATTCTGTTCTGAAACTGGACAAAAACTCGTCTTTTTTGCATATAATATTTTTTCAATTATTTTTATTTCTACTGGATATTTTTACACTTCATACAAAAAATGTGTATTTTTTTATTGCACTTTTGCAGAAAAATAAAGTGACTCATAAAAAAAATCATAATTTACTTTTGAATTTGATGTGAAATCATATAAAATTGTTCCAATGTACATATGAAAATCAAACTTTTATGGAAATGTGACGTATTCCATACACCACATACGATTATTTTCCACTAATCACGATCGGAAATTTATTGGCAAGCATGTCAATACTATCAGGTAGAAAATCGTTAGAAAATGCTTTTTTCAATGTAACGTAGAAGAGTTAAGGAAAAGAATTGTAGGTCAAACACAAAAGCGATTCTTCGCGAAATACAGACTATTTACGAAACACTTCCTAGCTAGAACTGCGAAGTATCGTTCACTGAAAGCAAGCGAAGTTGGTCAGGTGGCGAGTGAGGCAAATAAAATGCCGTGAAATTGAATAACGTATCTCGTTTCACCCTCTTTTCTTCTGTTGTACTGTTTCATTGAACTAGGAAGGTGAGAGGTAATGAATAAAAAAGGAAAAACTAAGAGCCAATGATTGCTGAATCTTTATATATAATAATTGATCGAATTTCTTTTCAAAAATAATAAGATTATACTCAAAAAATTTATTTCTTTATTTAAAATTAGGTTTTGATAGTTTGTGAAGAAAGTCAGAGGCGTAGGAAGAAAAAATGTTTGGAAGAGGTTTTTTCAGAAAATTTGTCTCAATGTCATTTTCTAAAAAATCTATAAGATATTGAAAATTTTTAGATCACTTTGATTCCTAGAGCATTAACTTTCAGAAAGCTATATAGAAATTTTTAATATCAGGAAATCATTCAAAATGTAAAAATGATGAAGAAATATGAAAACTGAAAAAATCTTTATGCCTATATAACTGCTGGGATTAGTTTACAGAAAGCTATAGAAAAAAAACATGTTTCTCATACAAAAAACGCCATAGGTTAACAAAAATGATAGAACTACATTCCTCCAGCAACAAAACACATTTTGAATTCAGCCTCAAGCATAATTGCACCAAAAAAATATTAAACGTGCTCGAAATTCACATTATCGTTGAATTCAAACCTGATAAAAACAGTGCAAACATACTTGTGTGCACTCGTTTCTCCTATCATCCCGTTCTATCACAATTTGCAGAGTAAATGGTTTTAGAGGAGGCCTGTCAGGTAAGACGGATCATGACAAATAGTGCGGGAGATACAGCAACCGAGAAAACAATATGTCTTGTTATTTCGCCCCTCGCAAGAAACGCATCTTTTACCTTCTATAAAAGGAAACGGAACCAACGTATCGGAATTCTACAAAAAAAAAATGCTGACACGTAAATTCCATTCCGAGAAAGTTCTAATCAAAATCCAGAAGACTGTCAGAAGTTCTTTTACCTTTCTTGAATGTTGAACTTGATCATCGAATTATGTAACTTTGACATAACCTGTAAATTTAAATCGAAGTTACAACTTCTTCTCTCATTGTACAAGGCATTAAACGAAAAATGCTGAAATTCAAAGGGAGAAAACGTACGTAGCAGTGACTTGTTTCCGGTACCTTGTTTACAAAGCCATTGAACAAATGGATTCTGGCGTGACTGACCTTTCATCCAATCAGTGCAATGTCAATGGTCCAATTCAAACGCCCTAACTTGGATTAAACGGTACTTCGTAGCTCAACTGTATTACCTAGAAAGCTTTGGCGTGAGTTTCGTTTACCTACTCTTTCATATCTTGATAGGAATCATCGAAACTCCAACAGCAGCCCACGAAGATATGCATCTCACAACCGCGATAGATGCCGAGCAAAATATCGTTTCAGCGGATTTCTAGGTCTTTGCGCCTTTCGGCTTATTACGGTATGTTGATTACGTCATTTCCAGGCAGAGGCCCGAAATCTCATTTCCGTGATTGTCAGAAAACACGATGATCCGCTTTAACGTTTCGGTGGGGTTGGGATCAGAGGAATGAAGCGGGAAGTCGATTTGAAAATTAGATTATTAGACGTCATTTGCAAGGTTGAGGAAAAAAAAGAAGTCTTACATGAAATATGCACTGGAAAATCGATTTGTTTGTCAGAACAAAAAATTTATTTAACTCCACTAAATATATGGTTGGTCAAATAACAAACAAAAGTTGAAAAATATTGTTATATAAATAATTAAATAACATTCATTTTCCCATGTTTATTGTCAAATGTGGAGATGACACGTTATAACGAAAACTTTACAAACTAGTGTAAGTAATACTGTCGACAGACATTCTAGTTTTCTCAGAAAAAGTAAATATTTCCAGGACTGAGAGAAGATCAACGTCCGTAGAAAATAATCGAGAAACTCGTGTATCGACCCGACCTACTGTAACATACAGAAGACTTGACTTTTACTACTGAACGTATCTCTGCTTAGTCGTAAGTAGTAAAAGGCTTTGCCGTTACGTCATAAAAGTGGAACGATGTATGTAACAAGGGCAACGATTATATCAAAGGACTAAAAAAATGTTATGATCGAGGGTAAAATGAATTTTCGAAGCAGATTGGAATTAAATATGTGAACTCGTGGATTATTGAAAGCCGGAGAAGATATACAAAAAGTCAACTGCAATGATTCAGAAAACATTGTTAAAAAACAAGGGTTTTTTCAACTTTTGTATTAAGGAGCGTATGAACCTGGAAAACCAGCATAATAATAATGATAATTATCATAATAATAAGTGATTATGAATTCTATTATCGGTTGCACACATTTTTGTAGAATTACGAATGTTTTTTGATGGTTTGTACGTTATTTGGAAATTAGAAAATTCGAAAACAGCACAAAAAATTCGAAAATTTAATAGTTCTCGACAATCTGAAGAAATTAAAAATTTTATAGAAGTTCAAAGAAAAGATTGTAGACTTTTTAAATTGTGTTTATCGTTATATTTCTGGAAAATTTAGAGTATACTATTTTGAAGTTTTTCATCTGAATTTGAGAAATTAACAATAATTTCGTCAATTCAGGAAATATTGAAAAAGTTAAGGAAAAAATCTACGAATTTTGTTAAATATGCTTTTTTCATACTTGAAAGCATGCATGATACACACACACACACACACACACACACACACATTAAAAATTTTAACACTGAATATTGATTATCTATTACAAGAAATCTTAAAGAATTGTGCAAACTTAGTTCAATTATAACAACGTTCTAATAATCTGTATTATGTTCCGATTTTGGGTAGTTTCGAAATTTCGAAGAACACTTAAGTTTTCTATTCTGTGAAATTTGAACATTTGTAGAAGCTCAAGAAAAATACAATAACTGTAGTAATTGTTTTTAAGTCACTGTTTTTGAAAAATCTGTAAAATTCTTTTCGATGAAAATTTGAAAAATATAAAAAAAAGTTAGATAATCACGAAAAATCTATAAGGGTTAAAACATTTGATGAAATTTAAAAAATATTACATAACTTATATCATGATTGAAATTTTAATATTCTTAAATAGTTGACAAAAATCAAAAACTTAAAGAATTTCCATTATTTTATAAATTTGAATGATCTATAGCATTCCAAAAAAATTTTCCAAATTTCGTCAATTTTGTTGATCACTATAATTCTTCGAAATTAATGCATGTTTATTTTTTTTTTTCATATTTTGTCAGAAACCTGAAAATGTCTAAATAGAATAAAATGTATAGATATAATGAAAAATCTTAAGTTAGTTGAGGCTCCAGAACATTAGGAAATTTTTAAATAGTTCGTTCACAAATATAAATTTTTAAAATTGTGAACAAACCAAATACACTTTAATTTACACTACATTTAATTTATGCATTACAAGTTTTATCTATTGACAATAATTTTGTGAAATTCATCAAAAAATTTCAAGAATATTCTCTCAATTTTGTACTTATTATTATATTTTATTCCAATATATATGATATCTAATGCTATTATTATCATGCAATGAAAACCCAAAAAACCTGAAGAGTATGATGTAAAATTACGAAAAAACGTATTATGATGATTTTATAAAATTATTAATAGTTTGCACACAGTCAAAAATGCTCAAAATTTATTTAAAAAAGAACATTGATTGTTAGCAAATTAGTCAAAAAATTCGCCTATTCAAAAAATTGTGGAATTCCAGGAAAAATCTTTATATTCTTGGTTTCAAGAAAATTTCAAATTTATAAACCAAAAAACGTTATTAAATTCTTTGCATCGCGGAAAAAGCAATACTCGAATCAATGTATATTGCTGCCTTATGTTTAAAATTTCATTTCATGTTTTTTACTGATTTTCACAAACAATTCATTATTTGGGATTATATTCCAAAGAATAACTAGAAATAAGTAATTTCAATTCCAAGCGAGGTAGTACACGTGAGCGTACTTTGATATTTTGAATCATGGAGCGACTCGGGTGGAATATTTTATTGATTCCATTTTATTTTCCACTTATGTAATTTTGTGCTGGATGCCTGATACGCTATCGTACGTTGCTACAAGCGTAGCCTGTTTGCCGCGGAATCGGAAAAATAAGAAATCGACGGGGGCGTACATATTGGCGAATGTAGATTCTCCTCACGAGATATCTACGTGTCCTATTTGCATTACATTTTCGGCCATTTGACGGTGTATGCATATGTGTACGCTCATATTTACGTGCGTATTTCGGGTATCGCGATCTACGTCGATGCGGATATTCGCCGCGGAACTACGCTTGCGAGTGGCGTTACGAAAATGGATTTGGATAGCAGCGAAAATAAGAGACATATTGAGCAACCGGAAAAATGTTTGCCATGTATACTTTGTAGCGAGCATATTTCTGATTCTGAGATTTACAAGTGAGAGGTTATCAATTCTTTAAAGTTCAATTATTATTGAAAATTAGAAAAACTTTAAGATTGTCTACTTCATGACCACATTTTTACTTCTTCTGCAATTCAAGTATTAAAAAAACTATTTTCCAAAAAAATTGTCCTTCACCTCAATTACAAAAGCCCTGATCGAAGACCTCTCTCCGCCCCTTCCTCCCTTCACCACCCTCACCCACGATTCCCCTCTCTCACTTTTCAGACGGAACCTGACTCGAAAAGTAATACTCCCGGAAAACAAGGTGCGCCGAACAAAAAGCACCGCTCGCCTTTCAGGCCGGGCGATTGAACCAAGCCGGAATGAATCACGCGATCCTTTTGCAGGATCAACTCGTTCGCGATATTAATGACCGACGTGGCTCTGATCATCCAGGAAATCCCAAGGAAACCCAATATTCAGGCGTCCCTTCAACCCCCTCTCCCCCACTTCTCCCCCTACAACATTCAATGCTGAATTTATTCGCCCATACTGCGGGGTCCAAAATTGATTTTATCAAGTTATCGAACGGCCGTTCGTAAAAATGGCCTGAGTAAGAGAATAGTTTCAGGAAAAACTTGATAGTTTTACGTAATTAATTCAACTCAACTTATGTAACATGTTACGTAACACTGTGATAAAATTGTGACGTAACAACGTTACTTTTATAAAATGTGTATGGTAACGTTGGAGGGTTTGAAAATCATGCAATTATGGATGGTAAAAAAATTTCATATCTTTCACCAGCCCCTATATTTCACCGAAGCCGGTGACAATGGATGAGAGAAAGGTGGAAGGATGTGACAGTTCAAGGGCGGAAAACGTTTCCGATGTCGTTTCCGCTCGGGCACGTCTGATGGCGACTTTTTGTCCTTGCAGATCCTTGCGAGAAAACTTACTGCTCCTGGGGCGGTATCTGTGTGGTATCGGAGAATGGGCGTACTCAGTGTCGCTGCCCCGCGGAGTGCTCCAAGGACCGGGCTCTCGTTTGCGGTTCCGACGACGTTACATACACCAACCACTGTCACCTACGACAGACGAGCTGTCATATGAGGAAAAACACAAGAGTGAAACATCAAGGACCTTGCAGTGAGTCAATTTCGAAATTTTTTTGATTATTTTATATCTCTTTATATAATAAAAAAACTTTATCCCGCTGATTCAGTCAACACTAACCTAACCTGACTTACATGAAGGTTAGGTTAGATAACTCAAAACTTAACACTTAAGACTCAATACTTAAGGCTTAAAACTTAAGACCTAACACTTAAGACTTAACACTTTATACTTAAGACTGAACACTTAAGACTTAACACTTTATACCTAACCCTTAATACTTAGCACTTAAGACTTAGCACTTAATACTTAAGACTTAACACTTAAGACTTAAAACTTGACGCTTAAGACTTATAACTCAAGACTTAAGGTAGGAACATACTCGAATAATTCTGGACGTACCTTATAATACCCGAACATTCCCGAAAATACCTGAAAACTTCCGAACATACCCCAACAATTTCGAACATTTCCGAAAATACCCGAATATTTCCGAAAATACCCGACCACTTCCGGACAAACCCTAACATTACAAACAAAATTTTGTCATAACATGACAAAATTTATATTTATTAATTTATTGAAAGATTATTATTATTAAACTATTCGAAAATAATTTATTGAAAGATTATTATTATTAAACTATTCGAAGATAAGTTATTAGAACTATGAAAATTATTGAAACTATTGGCAAGGATATTAAAGAAACTATTGAAACTGTGGGAATTATAAGAAGCGAAATTATGAAAATTGTTAAAACTATTTAAATCATTCAATAGTTTCTTGATAGTTTCCTAAAAATTTCAAGCAGTTTCTACTAGTTGCTGATAGTTTTTTTTCGCATAGGTTATTCAATATTTTACATTTTAATTGGGTCATTCTTTTACAAACCGCACACCAACCATAACTTGACATTTTGGAATTGTCTAAAAATTTTTTTACAGATATTTTACATAAAATCACTTGAC